>JAODAL010012370.1:0-95696 GCA_025379985.1 Phyllomedusa bahiana
CCCCCCAAATTCCCCCCTTCCCCCCTTCCCCCGATCCACATGCACGTGTAGTTCTCCCAATGCAGTCTTATTTTGTAAGTATGTTTACATACCACAGACTTCATTCAGTCTAGACAATCTTCTATGAATTCAGAGCACTGATCTCTTCTCCCTCACACTGGAGGTTTGTTACATTTGAATACATTCTAAAACTCCCCCAGAGCAGCACAGACTCCCTTCTATGTTTAACATGCGGGGCATTTAGCATCGGCACAATTCTGCTGTTTTTTCTGATTGTAAAAGCCCTAGGTATTATTTTTTTTTTCTTTCTGGCGGGCAGAGTGAAATTGCGTCGGTCCCTTACTTTGATTGAAAAAGGCAGCCTAATGCTCCATCATGTTTGCATTAGGCACCGACACACAATTCTGCTTTTTTTCCCTATTCAAAAGCAATGCGGCCTCTGGTTTTCTGCGGGCTTCAGAGTGAAATTTGGCCGGTCCCTTATTTTGAGTAAGAGGCGCCTAATGCCCGTTAGTTTGCATTAAGTACGACGCACAATTCGCTGTTTTCTAATTGTAGAACAGATCATCCCTTTGTTTTTTCTCTGGCTGTCAGAGTAAATTGGCTGGCCCCTTACTTAGTCGAGGGGCAAAATGCGGGGGCCAACAGAATGTAAATTAGAAACCGTCCCAAATGAAACGAAAGGAAGAAAATCCGACGGCACTGGGGAACATGTTTACAGAAAACGAAGAAAGGGACACGGAAAACTAACACTTTGCTAATGACATCCAATTGCAAATTCTTTTTTTCCACTGTCCCCTTATTCGAAACCATTTAAGAAATGAACAACCCCTTTAAATAAAAAAAGAAAAAAATTCTTAAAATCCATCCACCTGGAAATTACCTATTTATAAACATAAGAGGTCTGTAATTTTTTATTGTATACATTTCAAGTAAGAAGAACTGAAAAAAATCCACAAAATCAATTGATTTTTAAATAATTAATTTTTAAATTTTATTGCATGAAATAAGGTAAGGGCCGAAGGGAGTGGGTCCCCTGAGCTACCGCAAGCGATGATTAAACCGACCAGATGTGGGCGCCTAAGTTGCCCTGGTTTTTTACCGGGTCGCTACCCCCTGGCGCGACTTGCCTGTATGGTGGGCCCAGGGGTTTTGCGGTTTCCAAAACTAAGAAGGCTCTATCGGGGGGAGGCAGAAGGTCAGGGAAAGCGGCAAGATTCGATCACGGGGCAAGGGAAGGAGATCTGGGTACACAGTAAAGACAAACACAGGAAAATGCTTTCTCGATAGCAGAAGGCACTAAAAACCAGTGGGAGGGCAGGGAATTCGGGGAAAAAAGGGCCCGCGTCCGTAATTACCCAATTACTGGCCCCTGGCCCTTTTAAATTTCACAAAGCCGCTGCTCGCGCACCCCTAGGGAGCAGGGGCCGTGCGCCAACAGAGTACATGCAGGGAGCAAGGAGAGGTGAGAGGAAAGCGGTACCTGGGGCTGTGTTGTTGCAAACCATAACCCACATGCAGGGACGCACCACTCGCTTACCCAGAAGGGCAACGGGGGACGGGGCGCCCCCCGGCCGACAAAAGCTCGTGGGATATCGCAGATAGTTCACACAGCGTCGCGTCTGCACCTGTGCTGATCACGTTTCTTCTAAAAGCGAGCCTTTACTTTTATTATCCCCCATTATATGTCAGCTTTTAATATACCCGTGAAGACGCAGGTACTCATAGCTCTCTAGGGACTATATTACCGTAATTACAGGGAGTGTCGATTGGGGGGTCTGGGGCCCCCCGGGGGGTTGATCTGGCCCACCCTACGTACGAAAAATATTACCGGCCTCCGGGCATAAATGGCCCCCTTTTACCACTAATACATGTAAAAACAGAACTTATTTTTGTAACAATAGCAAGTGATCACATATCTGCTATCGCACATATCTGTCTGCTAGCAATCTAGACACAGGGCAAGTACTCCATCCAAACCTCCCACCCACATACAATATCCCCCCTCCCCCCAAAAAACAATATCCCCCCCACCCACATCAATACCCCCCTCCACCCACAACAAACCCCCCCTCCACCCCATACAATATCCCCCCCCACCCACAAAAATATCCCCCCCCACCCACATACATTAACCCCCTCCACCCGACATACAATATCCCCCCCTCCACCCACATACAATACCCCCCCAATAGTCCACATAAAATATCCCCCCTACCCCAACAATATCCCCGTCCACCCAATTACATTATCCCCCCCAACCACATACAATATCCCCCCCCCACCCACAACAATACCCCCCCGCCCACTAAAATATCCACCCCCCCCCACATACAATATCCCCCTCCCCCCCCACATACAAATCCCCCTCACCCACATACAATACCCCCCCACCCACATCAATATCCCCCCCACCCACATACAATATCCCCCACCCCCCACATACAATATCCTCCTCCACCCACATACAAATCCCCCCCACCCCAACAATACCCCCACCACCCACATACAATATCCTCCCCACCCACATAAAAACCCCCCCCACCCACAAAAAAAATATCCCCCTCCACCCACATACAAACCCCCACCACCACAACAATTCCCCCTCCACCCCACAACAATATCCCCCCCATCCACAACAATACCCCCCCTCCACCCACATAAATACCCCTCCACCCACATAAAATACCCCCCCACCCACATCAAACCCCCCCTCCCCCACATACAATATCCCCCCCCCCCCAAAAATACAAATCCCTCCCACCCCATAAAATATCCCCCCCCCACATAAAATTTCCCCCCCTCCACCCACATACAATACCCCCCTCCACCCAATACACTACCCCCCTCCCCCCACATACACACCCCCCTCCACCCAATACAATTTCCCCCCCCAACCCAACAAATCCCCCCCCCCACTCAATACCCCCTCCACCCACATACAAAAAACCCCTCCACCCACATACAATATCCCCCACCACCGACATACAATATCCCCCTCCACCCACATACAATATCCCCCCCTCCACCCACATACAATATCCCCCTCAAATAGCCCACATAAAATTTCCCCCTCCAATAGCCCACATAAATTTTTCCCCTCCACCCACTTAAAATTCCCCCTCCACCAATACAATATACCCCACCACCCACATACAAACCCCCCTCCCCCCCCATACAATACCCCCTCCATCCACATACAATATCCCCCGCCCCCCAAAACAAAATACCCCCCTCCACCCACATACAAATCCCCCCCACCCACATACAAAAACCCCCCCCAAACCACATACAATACCCCCCACCACCCACATACAAACCCCCACCCCCCACAACAATACCCCCACCAACCACATACAATATCCCCCTCCCCCCACATACAATATCCCCCTCCACCCACATACAATATCCCCCCCCCAAACAAAAACCCCCACCACCACATACAATATCCCCTCCACCCACTCAATATCCCCTCCACCCACATACAATATCCCCCACCAACCAAATACAAAAACCCCCTCCACCCACATACAATTCCCCCCCCACCCACAAAAATTTCCCCCCCCCCCAATACAAATCCCCCACCACCCACATAAAATATCCCCCTCCAGCCCACATACAATATCCCCTCCACCCACATACAAATCCCCCCCCCCACCCACATACAAATCCCCCCCACCCACATACAATATCCCCCTCCCCCCACAAACAATATCCCCCCACCCCCCAATACAATATCCCTCCACCCACTAAAAATTCCCTCCACCCACATACAAGATCCCCCTCCACCCACATAATATCCCCCTCCACCCACATACAATATCCCCCTCCACCCACATCCATATCCCCCACCACCCACATACAATATCCCCCTCCACCCACATACAAATCCCCCTCCAACACATACAATATCCCCCTCCACCCACATACAATACCCCTCCACCCACAACAAATCCCCTCCCCCCAAACATAAAATTCCCCCCCCCACCCACAAAACAATACCCCCTCCACCCACAACAAGATTCCCTCCATGTTTCCTTTGGTCACCACCTCCCACCTTCTAAAAACACACTAGAAAGAAATAAAGTTAACCCCCTACACGGTCAATCAGGGACCATGTACGCTCCCACTAAACAATCCCAATAAACCACACACCGCCATAAAACCGCATAGAGGTCAGACCCACTCAGATAACCTACAACACCGCCAATAGAGCCCCCCTTGTACAGAAAAACCAGCTCGGGTCACATCACTTACAGTGAATACAACACTGTCCAATATAAAGTAACATAACCCCTTACATCCAGGGACTCACCCAAAACTCCCATCTGAGGGGGTTTTTTCTCTCAGAGTCGTTCTTATTTCCCCTTTTCTTTTGCTCCGTTCCACATCACCAGAGACTTTTCCCCGGGCACAACTCATCCCTGCAGAAATTACACACAAATATCTTAGAACCCAATTTTTTCCCGCATCTTTTACCCATTCCCACCTCCTACAAACTTTCCCCGGGGGGAGAGCGGGTACAAGCCATAACTTAGAGGGCCCAGTATCCTAGGGGGGTTTGGGGGGTTGGGAAAGGACTAACCCCCTGGAATAATGCAGGGGGTTAAGGCAAAAAAAAAAATTTAGGGGGGCTCTTTTAGGGAGTATACAGGCATTTTAAGGTCTCTTTTAATAGTATAAAAGGCAGTTAAGGGCCCCCTTTAGGATATACAGGGAGTTAGGGGTCTCTTTTTGGGGGGTGTACGGCAGTTAAGGGGGCTCTTTTAGGTATATACAGGTATTAGGGGGTCCTTTACAAGGTGCAGGGGTCACCCCCCCTTTGCTAGTATGTAGGAAGTCAGGGGCCCCCTTTAGCTAGGTGTAGGTAGTCAGGGGGCCCTTTAGCTAGTGTGTAGATCAGGCCCCCTTTAGGTAAGGGGGTAGGGAGTCAAAGGGCCCCCTTTAGGTATCAGGGCTCCCTTTGTTAGTCAGGGCCCCCTTTAATTAGCCAGGGGGCCCCCCTTTTTTTTAGCAGGGCCCCCCCTTTTGTAGTCGGGGCCCCCTTTATGTTCCAGGGGCCCCTTATTTTCCAAAAGGGCCCCCCTTTATGTATTCAGGGAGCCCCTTAAAGTAGTCAGGGCCCCCCCCTAAGTCAGGGGCCCCCCAAAATAGCCGGGCCCCCCATAGAGCCACCCCCTTTTGTATCAGGGGCCTCCCTTAAAGTCAGGGCCTCCCCCAGTAGTCAGGGCCCCCCAAGTACCGGGCCCCCCCATAGAGTCAGGGGCCCCCCATATAGCCCGGGCCCCCCATAGTCGCCAGGCCTCCCCATAAAGCAGGGCCCCCCATATAGCCAGGGCCCCCCATAGAATCAGGGGCCCCCCAAGTAGCCAGGGGGCCCCCCTTAGAGCCAGGGGCCCCCATATATCAGGGGCCCCCTTAAGTCAGGGACCCCCTTAGTAATCAGGGGCCCCCTTATAGTCCCGGGACCACCTTAGAGTCAGGGCCCCCCTTAGTAGCCAGGGCCCCCCTTTGCCGGGCCCCCCAAAAATAGTCAGGGGCCCCTTATAGTCAGGACCCCCTTAGTACAGGGCCCCCATTCGTATCCAGGCCCCCTTATAAGCCCCGGGGCCCCCCATAGAGCCAGGCCCCCTTTTACCAGGGCCCCCATAGTAAATCAGGGCCCCCCTATACCAACCCCCCAGTGTCGGGCCCCCCTTATAATCAGGGCCCCCCTTTTAACCGGCCCCCCATAGTACCAGGGCCCCCTAGAGCCAGGGGCCCCCTAGTACCGGGCCCCCCTTAATCAGGGGCCCCCATAGTACCAGGGCCCCCTTAGATCATGGGCCCCCCTTATAGCCCCGGGGCCCCCATTTTAGCCAGGGCCCCCTTGTACCAGGGCCCCCCTTAGTAGAGGGGGCCCCCCCATACAGGGCCCCCTAGTATTCAGGGGCCCCCTTAGTAGCCGGCCCCCCCTAGTAGCCAGGCCCCCCAAGTAGCCAGGGGCCCCCCCCTTTGTAATCAGGGGGCCCCTTAGATGGGGCCCCCCCCTAGTAGCCAGGCCCCCCCCAACCCGGGGCCCCCATAGTAGCCCGGACCCCCAGAGGAGCCAGGGCCCCCCATAGTAGCCAGGGCCCCCATAGACCAGGGCCCCCCCCTCTTAGATCGGGCCCCCCCCCCTTAGTATCAGGGGCCCCCCCCAGTATCAGGGCCCCTCCCCCTTTTAGTCAGGGCCCCCCCCAAATACAGGGCCCCCCCCCTATAGCCAGGGCCCCCCCCCTTAGTACAGGGCCCCCCCCCCCCAGATCAGGGGCCCCCCTTAGAGCCAGGGCCCCCCCCTTAGTACCAGGGCCCCCCCTTTGTAGCCTAGCAACCCCCTTAGTAGTCAGGGGCCCCCCTATAGTCAGGGGCCCCCCCCTTAAGCCAGGGGCCCCCCTTATAATCAGGGGCCCCTCAATAGTAGTCAGGGGCCCCCCCCTTTGTATCCGGGGCCCCCCTTAGTAGTCAGGGGGGCCCCCCCCTTTATAGCCCCGGGCCCCCCCCCTTTTATCAGGGCCCCTCTTAGTATCAGGGCCCCCATCGTAGCCAGGGGCCCCCCCCCCCAAATAGTCAGGGGGCCCCCCCTTATAGCCAGGGGCCCCCCCCTTTGTAAATCAGGGGGCCCCCCTTGTAGTCAGGGGGCCCCCCCTAGTAGCCAGGGGCCCCCCCCTTTTACCAAAGGGCCCCCCCCCTAAATACCAGGGCGGGCCCCCCCTTTAAATAATTTATGGGCCCCTCCCAGTATCCGGGGCCCCCCCCTAGTAGCCAGGGCCCCCCCCCAGTAGCCAGGGGCCCCCTTAATAGTTTTTAAAAAAAAAAAAAACAAACAACCAGCCACTTTCCTGGGTCTGGCTCCCGCTTTCCGGGTCCCGGCAGGTCCCCCGGGCCCCTCGAGCTCCCCCCCCCGGCTCCGTACTGGGCCCCCCCCCAAAAGGGGGCGCGGGGAAGTGACCCTTCCCCCGCGCCCTACGTCACCAGTAGGGCCGGCCCCCGGCAGGCGAAGGCCCAAACTTCAGCCGCCGGGGAGGGGCAGCGGAGCGCAGCGGCTAGTGGGGGCTGTGCCCCGCTACAACCGCCACCCCGGGGGTCGGGGACCCTTTTCCCCAACTCCCCGGGGTGGTCTCTGGGCGTCGGGGCCGGGTCCCCCGCGTCCCTGACCGGGGGGGGGGGATGCGCGGGGGCCCGGGGGGCCGGGGGGCGACGACTGGGCCCCCGGGGCCCACAAACGGGTCCGGGGGGGGCCCCCCGGGGGATTTTCCCCCTTCCCCCCGGGGGTCCCATCCCCAGCCGATTTTCAGGACGTAAATTTCCCGGGGGCATTGCAGTTACAAACCCCCAAATACATCCTGAAAGACGCTGTTAACAAAAATAACCCAATTTAAATATTTGATCCCCCAAACCCTCAGCAAGAATTCTGCTCCCACAAACCTGTTTTTTTCTCAAAAAACTGAAAAAACAACTGTGTTTTGGTCCCATATATTTCAATGGTCCCAAAGTATTTTTCGGGACTATTTGGGTTTTTGGTTTCGATCAGTAATTTTGGGAGGGGATTATTCAGTCACTTTGTGGGGTAATTTGGGGGTCAATTTTTTGGGGGTTTTAAAATCAGGTCCATATGTACAAAAGGGTTTTTGATAATATTGGTTTTGGTAATAAATGGAATTTTTTTTGGGAGCAAATAAAATGGTTTAATGTAGGTGAGGTATTTGCCCCTTGTAAAATTTTTAAATTAAACTAACAGCATGGCCCCGGGAAAATTGGCGTGGGCGGAGGTTGGGGGGAGGGGGGGGGGGGGGTAGGGGCCCCAACCAAAAAATTTGCTTTGGGGGGGGTGGGTTTTCTAGGTTTCGCCCCTGCCCCCCCTTTTTATGGGCTGCATACACGGTGTCCCCCACCCCTAAATGGGGCACTGTATGGTGGTTATATACAGACCCGCAGAAACCTTTACACTGGTGTCTACCACTATATGCTCACTGTATTGGGGGGTTTTTAAAACATCTGCAGAGCCCTGGTTTCACTAGTTTTTTACCACAAAATGGTCCTATATGGGGGTTTCTATTGTCCCTTTTTGTACTATCATTTAAAAATGTTTGGGGTTTTTTTTTTAATCACTATTGGTGGAACTTGTGGGGCTTGGGTTTTGGCAGCAAAAGTCAGGTCCCCATTTTTGTAAAAGGATTGGTAACATTGTCCCCGGTATAACCTGCTAAAAAGATACATCATAAAAAGGGTCCAAAAACAATGGGGGGGGGGGGGGGGAATTTAAAACAAGAAACTTCCCTCTTCTTGAACTCATTTCCTAAAATAGGACATTGGGGCCGCGTGTAAAAAACGTCTAGGGAAGAAAAAACTTTCCTTGTTTTCCCAAAACCAAAACCCAAACAGGGGCCCCCGCTTTAGCACTATATTTAAAAAGAAGGGGGGGGGGCCCCTGATTGGTTTTTTAGACCCCCAAGGAAAAGCTTAAAGGGGCCCCCCACGGTTTTTTTTTTTATACCCCAGGGCCCCCCGTTTCCCCTCTCACTCCACTCCTTTTTCCCCACAATGAAGGCGAAGGATAAAACCAAATCTCAGAAAAACGCAAACTTATTTTGGGCTCTTTCCGAAAAAAGTGGGAAATAAAAATTTTTTTAAAAAGGGCAAAATTTTAAAAGCGCCCCCCCCCAGGGGGCAAAGGCCCCCAGCCTTTCCCCCCCCCCACCCCCCCAAACCCCTGGGGGCAAACCACACAGTCTTTAAATACAGCACCCGCATTAAAAAAAGGAGTGAAACTTAAAAAAGGGGGGTCCACTAAAAGGAAATTTAATTTTATGTTACAGATTCCCCCCCAAAACAAGCCTTTTGCAATATGTTTTCCATTAACAGTGTCCTACCTAAATAAAAGTTATCCCCTCTTTTATGGGTTGTCACATCCTGAGGGGCCCTATAGCTACCGACCTTTTTCTCCCCTCCCGGGTAGGGGCCAGCACTGGTTTGTATGCTACAGACCTGGCCTCTCTCCGGGAAAAGGGTGCCAGTGCTGGTTTCATAGCTAAAAACCTTCTTTTCTCCCTCCTGAAGGCTTTCCAGCACCCGTTTTGCCAAAACTAAAAACCTTTGCCTCCCCCTGATAGCCCAGTGCTGGTTGGGTATAGTACAGATCTGTGCTCCCCCTTTTTCCTGAAGGGGCCAGCACTGGTTTGCTATAGCTACCCGACCTGTGCTCTCCTTCCCCCGATTTGGCTGGGCCAAACACGGTTTCAAAAGCTAAGCCCCTTTTAGATGAATGCATGTATTTAGGCCCCGTTTTTTTTTTGGGCTCGGCGCTCTTCCCGTTTCCTTTCCCCGAAACCCCTTTGCTTTCTTGCCGCTCACGTTACATGAATCAGCGTGTCCCCTACATTACTGCCCGCCGCCTCTAGATGCCGCTGTATCCTTTCTCCATCCCTATGGCTGTAGTCGCCGCGGCCGGCAGATGTCGCTGCCCGATTTCGCCAGGGGCAGGGTTCCCCCGGGGTCCGGGCCCTTTGGGGCCCCCTGTGCTCCTCGGCCGGGGCCCATTGTAAGCAGCAGCTTCCGGCGGAAGTGGTGACTGAGCAGTTGTTCCCCGGCCCGGGGTAAGAAGCCCCCTGAGAACCTGGAAAAAAGAGGGGGTGCCCCAAAAAACCCCGGGCCTCCCCCCATCGCGCAGCTCAATTCCGCTCAGCCCTCCCCCCCCAGAACCCGCCGGGGGATGCCCCCGGGGGGCCCCCGCTGGCTCATGGATCCGTCACCGACAACAGTGAGTGCGGGAGCCGGGCCCCCCTTGGGGTCTATCTGTTCTGGATATCACCCCAGCCCCTACAAGTCCCAAAATTCCCTTTTTGTGGCCTGGGGCAGTGATTGGGGGGCTGGGTCACCGGTTTTATTCCCCATTATCAAGGGCCCAACAAATGTCCGGTGATCCGGCTCAGTAGCATTGACTGCCCGGGCCTAGGCTTACCCCTGGGGCCCAAATCATTGCGGTGCCCGAGGCCCTGGCTACACGCCTGCTTTTTTTTGGGCGGGGTTTTTTTTTGGGCTCAGTAATTTTGAATCCACTGAAAATCCCCCACTTTAAACCCCGGCCCCATAACCCGCAATAGGGGGAACCCACCCTTTCCCAGCGCCCCCCTAGACTGCAATTGAGAAAACCGAAAGTACCCAGCAACCCCCCTAACCGGCAAAAAAGAACCCCACTGTACCCAGCGCCCCCTAGACGGGGAAAAAGAATCCCCTGACCCAGGGGCCCCATAGCCCGCAATAGAGAATCCCACTGTACCCAGCGCCCCATAGACTGCAATAAGAAGCCCCATGTACCCACGCCCCCCCTAACTGGGAATAGAGAATCCCCCTGTAAACCCAAAAGCCCAAAACTGCAATAGAAAAAACCCCCCGTAACCCCCGCGCCCCCCTAACTGCAATAGAAAAACGCGGCTTACCCAGCAAACCCCCTAGAAATGCAATAGAGAATCCGAACTTACCCAGGGGCCCCCCTAGGGCAGCAATAAGAAAACCGAACTGTAAACCCCGCGCCCCATAACTCAATAGAGAAAACCACGTACCCAGCCCTCCCATAGACGCAATAAGGGAAACCCACTTTAACCCACGCCCCAAAACTGCAATAAAGAATCCCACTGTAACCCAGCCCCCAAAAACCCGCAAAAGAGAATCCCACATGTAAACCCCGCCCCCATAGACTGCAATTTAAAAAATCCCATGTACCCCGCGCCCCGAAATGCAATAGAGAATCCCACTGTACCCAGCGCCCCCATAGACTGCAATAGAGGGAAACCGGGGTAAACCCCGCGTCCCATAGACTGCCCAAAAAGAAGGGCCCGGGTGTAAAACCCAAACCCTCCCCTATGACTGCAATAGAGAAGCCCACGAAAACCCCGCTCCCATAAACGCCAAAAGAGAAGCCGACTGTACCCAGCGCCCCATAGACTGCAATAGAGAATCCCACTGTACCCAGCGCCCCATAGACAGCAATAGAGAAGCCGACTGTACCCAGCCCCCTAAAAGGGAATAAAAGAAATTTCCCCCTGTACCCCAGCGCCCCAAGAAACCCCAATAAAAAAAAGCCCCTGTACCCAGCCCCCCCAAGACTTTCCAAAAAATAATCCGACTGTACCCCCCGCGCCCCATTTAAAACCCCAAAGAGAACCCATGAAACCCCCCCCCCATAGACTGGGAATAGAGAACGCGGGTGTACCCCAGGGCCCCCTAAAACCGCAAAAGAAAAAGCCGCTGTACCCCGCGCCCCATAACCGCAATAGAAAGCCGACTGTACCCATCCCCCCCATAGACTTTCAATAGAGAAGCCGACTGTACCCAGCGCCCCATAGACTGCAATAGAGAAGCCGACTGTACCCAGCGCCCCATAGACCCCGCCCAAAAGAAACCGACTGTAACCCGCGCCCCATAACCGCCAAAAAAGAACCCACCCTTTTCCCACGCCCCAAGAACTTTCAATTGAGAAGCCGACCCGTACCCAGCGCCCCATAGACCCGCAAAAAGAGAAAAACCCACTTGTACCCAACGCCCCATAGACAGCAAAAAAGAAGCCACTGTTTCCCAAACCCCCCCCATAGACCCGCAAAAAGAGAAAACCCGGCTGTAACCCCCGCGCCCCATAGACCCCCAATAGAGAAATTTCCCACTACCCAGCGCCCCCTAGACCGCAATAGGGGAATTTCCGACTGTACCCCCCCGCCCCATAACCGCAATAGAGAATCCGACTTTACCCCAACCCCCCCCCATAGAAACCCCGCAATAGGGGAAGCCACTGTACCCAGGCCCCCCATAACAGCAATAGAAAGCCCACTGTTAAAACCCACCCCCATAGACTTTCAAAAAGAGAAGCCGACGTACCCAGCGCCCCATAACCCGCAAAAGATAAAACCACTGAACCCCCCCCCCCATAGACCTTTCAAAAAGAGAACGCCGGCTGTACCCCAGGGCCCCCCCATAGACTGCAATAGAGAATCCCACTGTACCCCGCGCCCCATAGACTGCAATAAAGAAGCCCCACTGTACCCACGCCCCATAGAAAGCAATAGAGAAACCGACGAACCCAGCCCCCTTTTAACCCCGCAATAAGAACCGAAATGTACCCCCCGCGCCCCCAAAACTGCCAAAAAGGAAGCCACTGTACCCACGCCCCATAGAACCCGCAATAGAGAAAACCGACGTACCCCCGGGCCCCCTAACTCAATAGAGAACCGACTGTAAACCCAGCCCCCCAAAAACTGCAATAAAACCGACTGTTTCCCACCCCCATAAACTGCAAAAAGAGAAAGCCGACTGTACCCAGCGCCCCATAGAAATGCAATAGAAAGCCGCTTTTAACCCCGCGCCCCATAAGACGCAAAAAGAAAAGCCACTTTCCCCCGCCCCCATAGACCCGCAAAAGAGAAGCCGACTGTACCCAAACGCCCCATAAAAACCCCAAAAGAAACGCGGGTGTAAACCCCGCGCCCCAAAACTGCAATAAGAAGCCCGACTGTAAACCCCCGCGCCCCATAGACTGCAAAAAGAGAAAATTTCCCCGGCTGTAAAAAGCGCCCCAATAAAACTGAAAAGAGAATCCGCTGAAACCCCCGCGCCCCCAAACCCCCAAATAGAATCCAAATGTAACCCCGGCCCCCAAAAAGACCGGGAATAGAGAAACCCCCCTTAAAACCCCCCGCCCCCAAAAACCGGGAAAAAGAGAATCCCACTGTAACCCCCGCTCCCCATAAACCGCAATAGGGGAACGCGGCTGTACCCAGCGCCCCATAGACTGCAATAGAGAAACCCCAAATGTACCCCCGGGGGCCCCATAGACCGCCAAAAAGAATCCCACTGTACCCACCCCCCTAAGACGCAATAAAAGAACGCGGGTGTACCCACGCCCCCCATAGACCGCAATAGAGAACCGACTGTAACCCCGCGCCCCATAGACCGGGAAAAAGAGAAGCCGACGGGACCCCGCGCCCCCAAAAGACTCAATAGAGAACCGACTGTAACCCCACGCCCCATAGACGCAATAGAGGGAACCGACTGTAACCCCGCGCCCCCTAGACGAATAAGAATCCCCGTAAACCCCGCGCCCCCCCCAGGGCAAGCAAAAAGAAGCCGAAATGTACCCACGCCCCCCTAGACCTCAAAAAGAATCCCCCCCTGAAACCCCGCGCCCCATAAAATGCAATTAAAACCGACTGTAAACCCCCGCCCCTTTGACCGCAATAGAGAATCCGACTGTACCCGCGCCCCCCAAAAAAAAAAAAAAAAGACCGCAATAGAGAATCCCCCCCCGTACCCAGCCCCCCTAGACTGCAAAGAGAAAACCGACTGACCCAGCGCCCCATAGAACCCGCAATAGAGAAAACCGACGTACCCAAACGCCCCATAGAACCCGAATAAGAACCGACTGTACCCAGCCCCCCCATAGATTTCAATAGGGGAAGGCCCCCACTGTAAACCCCGGGGCCCCATAAAACGCAAAAGAAAACCGGGTGTAAACCCCGCGCCCCAAAGATCTTGGGAATAGAGAAAACCGACTGTACCCAGCGCCCCATAGACCGCAATAGAGAAGCCGACTGTACCCAGCGCCCCATAGACTGCAATAGAGAAGCCGACTGTACCCAGCGCCCCATAGACTGCAATAGAGAATCCCACTGTACCCAGCGCCCCATAGACTGCAATAGAGAATCCGACGTAAAACCCCGCGCCCCAAAACTTTGGGGAATTTGAGAAGCCCACTTTTACCCCCCCCCCCCCATAGACTGCAATAGAGAAGCCGACTGTACCCAGCGCCCCCCCCAAAAAGCAATTTAAAAACCGAAATGGGACCCCAGCCCCCAAAGCCCCCAAAGAAACGCGGGTGTACCCAGGGGCCCCATAGACCCGCAATAGAAAGCCCCACTGTACCCCCGCGCCCCAAAGACTGCAATAGAGAATCCCCGGGTGTACCCCCCGCCCCATAGACTGCAATTTAAAAAATCCACTGTAAACCCAAACGCCCCTAGACCGCAAAAAGAGGGAAAACCCGGGTGTACCCAGCCCCCATAGACGCAAAAGAAACCGACTGTACCCACGCCCCCTAGACGGGAAAAGAGAATCCCACTGTACCCAGGGGCCCCCAAAAACTGCCCAAAGGGAAACCCCCCCGTAAACCCCCGCCCCATGACCGCAAAAAGAGAATCCCCCTGTAAACCCCGCCCCCCAAAGACCCGAAAAAGAGAAACCCGGGTGTAAACCCAGCGCCCCATAGACCGCAATAGAGACTCCCGGCTGTACCCAGCGCCCCATAGACTGCAATAGAGAATCCCGGCTGTAGTCTACATGACACAGATTTTTTTCTGGCAGATTTTCAGACCTGCGGGTTGTCCACTTCTGAACTGAAGGTGCACATCTGCGCGTGCAGGGTTTTTTGGGGGCCCAAACCCTTCCCCCCTCTGCTGACCTCCAGTGATGCTGGGGCTGCTTGTGCTGCTGATCAGTTGCAGAAGACGTGTGACCTCACCTGACGTCACCATTAAAGAAGTGAAAGCCGAACCTCAACCCGGGGACAGCCCAAAGACAACAGAAGAGCCCCCAAAAAAGGGGGGCCGGCGTCACTGCAGGAGAGGGGAGCGAGGGCCCAAACCCTCCCCACACTTCACACCCACAGACTTTTAATTTTAAATGTGGGGTTTGGGCCGTTCCCCCTTTTGACAGTGAAAGGGATATTTGGGTCGGAAAAACTGTGAAATTTAAAGGCTGCGGTCCATCTCCCTTCCTAAAGGGAAGGGGGCTTGGGAAATCTCTCCCCTTAATTGAAAGGGAATCCGTTACAATGTAGCAAAGCGCTCATTTAATTTCTATGGAGAGTCCCCGGGTTTAAGGGGCCCTTGGGTCTGGGACCCGCACCTGCCCAAAATTGGGCCCCCATCCTAGCCAAAAGGGCCCCTTTAAAAGAGGTGCTGTGTCTCGCTGGGGGCAAAATGCGCAAAATCCCCTCCCATCTTTGACTACAGTGACACTCGGAGACACCCGCAGCTTTGCCTGGGTGTATAACACGTGAAGTTTCTCTGTAGCGGCCAGAATCCAGGCGTGTCTCGTGTTCCAGTGGTTCAGGACGATCGGCCACTTGGGAGGGCTCGGCACAGGCGGGTGTCAGTGGAGTTACCTGCACATAACAATAGTGCCAGTGTCTCCATCATAAAGCTCCTCCGGTTCAGGCAGTGTATAATGTGGTCACTTTGATCGTCCTTTTCCATAGGGATTCACTGTGGACGTCACCACTATGATTTGGGTGAAATCCGCAGCCTTCCGGTATTGTGCATGGAAAGTGACATGGCCAGGGGTTAGTTATGTTCCCTCTGATGGGTGTCGTACATTATACTGCCGCCTGTCGGAAGGTTTTGTGATCATTGGTTGTAGGTTGTGATGCAGATTTTTTACTACATTGAGAAGACAATCTGCAGGTAAACCGCTCCAGGTCTCTGCCTGTTATTGAGGACAATGCTGTACATCAGAGGGGGTTACATCCATACGAGCAAGCAAAGTGTGATGGCAAAGCTACGACTAACAACTGGTGCAGAGGGAGCGGGGACCCTGCTGTGAAGGCTTAGTCCAGACCTGAAAAATCCACATCTGCCCCACACTGCACTAAAATACAGACATTAACCCATGCCTGCCTTTCCTGCCACCAGAGCCCCTCCACCAATCCCTCAATGATCTCATTTCTTTCATTGCTCAGATGATGCTGCAGCCAATCACTGGCCTCAGCAGTCATGTAGTCACACGTCATACATGTAGCATGTGACTGCTGAGGCCAGTGATTGGTTGCTGTATCATGTGATCTGGTCTATGTGGTCATGTTATATGTGCAGCATGTGACTGCTGAGGCCAGTGATTGGTTGCTGCATCTTGTGATCCGGCCTCTGTGGTCACGTCATACATGCAGCATGTGACTGCTGAGGCCACTGATTGGTTGCTGCATCATGTGATCTGGTCTATGTGGTCACATGTCATACATGCAGCATGTGACTGCTGAGGCCAGTGATTGGTTGCTGCATCATGTGACCCATGAATGTGATGTCAGTGAGGGAGCAGTGCAGGTGCGCTGGAGCTCTGAATCTGGTGATGGGAGAGGTAAGTATGGGTTCATTTTTTTTTGTGTTTGCACAGTGTGGGCGGGGGTAGGGAGGCTTTTAAGAGTCTTGGAGAGCCCCTGTAAGTCCCAGTGGCTGTCCGGTCTCCCTCAGATTATTTCCCCAGATGTACAACTGAGGTAAGACCGGCTGTGGTGATCAACCAGCTTCCAGTTGCATTGTCTTCAGTGACAATACTTGAAGTATATGGACCCCCCACCATGTGTAACCATATGGGGGCCTCTCATGGCAGCGGGACCTTCACGTACCAGGGCTGGATGTGACTGCTGCTTCTGTGCCCCCTATAGCTACCATTTTGCAGATGCCCTGATTATGTGTTTTATGTGATTATTGAAAAAACCTGCACCTTTCCTACAGGCTTTGTGTTTCACATCGTTGCTGTTTCCAAGATCTCTGCCTCCTATCAATGAATAGAAGCCACACTGTATATATTTAGTATATCTGTATATATCTAGATGCTGCCGTTTGCTCAGTGTAAGCAATCCTCATTGACCTTAGTACATCAGCAGCACTCATTCTCTCCTGTCATGATAGTTTGCTACTGTGTGTCGGGGCAGTTAATAAGAGTTAGGCCTGGTCCCCACTGCACTGTTTTTCGGCCTGTTCTCAGTTTTGAAAACCGGCTGACAAACTTTTACACGGACCTTAATGGAAAATCCGTGCAGCCGTCCTCACTGCACGTATTTTCCACCTGCCGATTTTGCAGACCGCTGGTGGTCTGAGAAACGTAGAACATGTTCATTCTTCCAACCGGTTTTCGGATGGATGATGAATATGTGAAGGAGAAGGGCTTTTCTCCACCAACTGCGGAGAAAAGCCGGCGGCCGTGTGCACGGCACAAAAACAGGACAAATACCGGTTGGATAAACCAACCGGTACTTGTCCTGTGCCGCGTGAACGGCCCCTAATCTGACTAGAAGGTAAAATCAAAGGAAAGAGACCACATCCAGCGGGTTAGAAAAGTCAAAAAGTTATTCCTCCAAAAACATTCAATATTTTGACCCTGAGAGGTATTTGTATAGAGACCTTTAGGGGTCAAAACGCTGCATGTTTTGGGAGGAATAACAGTAAATGTTTGACTTTTCTAACCCTTCCTTTGCGTCTGGTTTGTATTAACCCTTTGCATTGATCATTTCCGCACTTTCCATTTTGCTGTAATTGGCTTTAGTTGTCAAACCTCTGTAAGTGTCGCAGGGAGGTTCAGCGCCTGCTAAGTGCCCGGGAAGGTTGCTCTAAGGTTGGGGCGGTTTAGCGCCTGCTTTTCATTGCTGTGAATAATGTGGAGCAGATGAGATGGGCACCGGGGCTGACTCTTCTGTTCTCTATTTCAGACATGGCTCCGTACTATGAGGGCCTGTGCAAACAGCTGGACTGGCAGGTAGACACGGACCTGATCACCAAGATGAAGAAGGCAAATGAGGAGGAGCTGAAGAGGCTGGATGAACAGCTGGAGGACGCCGAGAAGAACCTGGGCGAGAGCGAGATCAGAGACGCCATGATGGCCCGGGCCGAGTACCTGTGTAGGATTGGTGACAAGGTGAGCTGGATGAGAAAACCTCTATAAGAACAAAGCTGCTACAGCATGCAGCAGATCACTGCCGGTCTAATGTCTTTCCCCCTCAGATGATCAAAGGGGAAACTGCCACCTATACACTTCCCCTGTACGGGCAGCGTGGCATTACATACCAGTCGTGTTCTACATAGACCTGCCGGGTAAAGCAACCAGAATGGAAACCACACTCGGATCTAGCGTCTCTATACAGATCTCCAGCAATTTACAGCACAATAGATATGGATGTGGCCATCACCATGTAGCTGACACTTTGCACATGTTAAGAGATGTGCTGCGGGATTTCCCTGTGGATTTGGCTTGTTCAGTCTACATGGTAAATCCGCAGCAAAATCCACATGGAGCGTGTGCATTTACTGTGGCAGAAGTATTCCGCCAGGACTGCATATAACCTTACAGAGTGGCTGTGTAGTCTGGCAAACAGACAGGGGCTCTCAAGCAGACCCTCCCCTACCCTGATGGGACAACCCTGTATAGGCTGTCCTAATAGGAGATTTGAATGTCTTATGGACTCTTTGGACCCTTCCTATTTCAGGACTTTCTGTGTAATATTTGGCCTCTCCACAGCCTGTAATGTGCGGTAACAGGGTGCAAGCAATTCCATCAGACTGCACAGCAGTGGAGACACCGCTTACTGCTCCTTCTCAGTAATTCCTGATTTCTCATTGGCTGGTGCTTGCTCTAATCTGCCAGTCATTTATTCTGCAGGAAGGAGCTTTGACCGCTTTTCGGAAGACTTATGACAAAACGGTGGCACTGGGACATCGTCTGGACATAGTCTTTTACCTCCTGAGGATTGGCCTGTTTTATATGGATAATGACCTCATTACAAGGAACACAGAGAAGGCTCGGAGGTATGAGGTGGTGCATGGTAAAATGTTCTCACATAACATAGGAGTGTCTTGTGTTAACTGAGGGCTTGTAAATGTTCAACGCTGCCAGCAGAGGTGATCACTGACACTGCTAGAAGTAGTCCTTAGGGCTTGTCCCCACGGCACGGGTTTGTGGCCGTTTTTTCAGACAGTTAGCGGTTTTGAAAACCATCTGAAAAACTGGCCGCAAACTTTTCAATGGGCCGCTATGAAAACCCGTGCAGCGGTCCCCACTGCACGGGTTTTCCGCCTGGTGGTTTTTCAGACCGCTGGCGGCCCGAAAAATATAGAACATGTCAATTCTTCCGTCCGGTTTTCGGATGGAATATGAACATGGGAAGGGGGAGGGCTTTTCTCCGCTAATCGCAGAGAAAAGCTGTCCCCCGACGGCCGTGTGGACGGCACGAAAACAGGACAAATACCAGTTGGATAAACCGACCAGTATCTGTCCTGTGCCGTGTAAACAGCCCCTTAGGCTGCGTTCACATAATGTGTTTTCTGAAGGCCCCAAAACACAATAAAAGACAAGTTTTTTTAATTAACCGAAACTTCACCTGAGTTCGAAATTAAAGTAAATGGGGTTTTGCCACCATGTGCTTCGTTGGGATTGGTGGGATACTCCATCAAGGTCTGATAGGTATCTCAGGAGTATTGGCTCAGAATGGAGTGCTGGTCACGCTTGCGCACGACTCTCCAACAGGCTCTATTCTGAGCTGACACTTTCGAGGGCCCATTCCCGATATAGGTGCAGGTCTCAGGTGCGTATGGGTTTTGATATGTGAACCCAGCCTTATATGGGAATACAGCGCACCGCTGGGTTCACATGAGGGTGACGGGAATATTTGGAAAGGATATCATTGACGAGGGATATCTAGAATTGATCCAGTTCAGTGATTTCAGGTTTGTGTCTCTATAATCTTTGTTCTTTCATTAAAGCCTCATCGAAGAAGGTGGTGACTGGGACCGGAGGAATCGTCTGAAGGTGTACCAGGGACTGTATTGTGTAGCCATTCGAGACTTCAAGCAAGCCGCTGAGCTTTTCTTGGATACGGTTTCCACCTTTACCTCATATGAGCTGATGGATTACAAGACCTTTGTAACATACACAGTGTATGTCAGTATGATCGCCTTGGATCGACCAGACCTGAGAGAGAAGGTAACTCGATCGTAGAAATCACTGAGCACGGCTGCACACGACTTATGTCAGACATATAGAAAGCATGTTGCTCTGCAGAGTACAGGTTTATCCTATATGCAATCGGTTGTGAGATTTTCAGACATTGTTCAGTGCAGGAAAAAGCTCGCAGCCGGATGACCGTGGTACGAACCAGGCTGTAATGGGTGCACCCAACAGTGTCCTCTTTATTTTCTTTTGGTATGTCTCTTTGAGAAAAAAAAAACATTCATTGGCCGCCTTCTGCTTGTGGTGACTACTGGAATTGCTGTCACAAGTAGCCTTCTGCAAGATCAGCATGGTGAAAGGGGCTATTACCATCTCAGGCTTCGCCTGTAAATATGCCAATATCGGAAAGTGCGGCTCCGTCCTTTGCACTCTACCTCCCATAGACTTACAGTCATGAAAAAGTTTGGGCACCCCTATTAATCTTCATCATTTTTAGTTCTAAATATTTGGGTGTTTGCAACAGCCATTTCAATTTGATATATCTAATAACTGATGGACACGAGTAATAGTTTCCGGATTTGAATGAGGTTTATTGTACTAACACAAAATGTGCAATAATGCATTAAACCAAAATTTGACTGGTTGCAAAAATTTGGTACCCTTATCATTTTATTGATTTGAATACTCCTAACTACTTTTTACTGACTTTCTGAAGCACAAACATTGGTTTTTGTAACCTCACTGAGCTTTGAACTTCATTAGCCAGGTGTATCCAATGATGAGAAAAAGGTATTTAAGGTGGCCAATTGCAAGTTGTTCTCTTATTTGAATCTCTGTGATAGAGTCAGCATCATGGGCTCCTCAAAACAACTCTCAATGATCTGAAAACAAAGATTGTTCAACATAGTTGTTCAGGGGAAGGGTACAAAAAGTTGTCTCAGAGATTTAACCTGTCAGTTTCCACTGTGAGGAACATAGTAAGGAAATGGAAGACCACAGGGACAGTTCTTGTTAGCCCAGAAGTGGCAGGCCAAGAAAAATATCAGAAAGGCAGAGAAGAAGAATGGTGAGAACAGTCAAGGACAATCCACAGACCACCTCCAAAGAGCTGCAGCATCACTTTCTGCAGATGGTGTGTCACTGTGCAATCGGTCAACAATACAGCACATTTTGCACAAGGAGAAGCTGTATGGGAGAGTGATGCGAAAGAAGCCATTTCTGAAAGCACGCCACAAACAGAGTCGCCTGAGGTATGCAAAAGCACATTTGGACAAGTCAGCTTCATTTTGGAAGAAGGTCCTGTGGACTGATGAAACAAAGATTGAGTTGTTTGGTCATACAAAAAGGCGTTATGCACGGCGTCCCAAAAACACAGCATTCCAAGAAAAACACTTGCTACCCACTGTAAAATTTGGTGGAGTTCCATACATGCTTTGGGGCTGTGTGGCCAATGCCGGCACCGGGAATCTTGTTAAAGTTGAGGGTCACATGGATTCAACTCAGTATCAGCAGATTCTTCAGAATAATGTACAAGAATCAGTGATGAATTTGAAGTTACGCCGGGGATGGATATTTCAGCAAGACAATGATCCCAAACACAGCTCCAAATCTACTCAGGCATTCATGCAGAGGAACAATTACAATGTTCTGGAATGGCCATCCCAGTCCCCAGACCTGAATATCATTGAACATCTGTGGGATACTTTGAAGCGGGCTGTCCATGCTCGGTGACCATCAAACTTAACTGAACTTGAATTGTTTTGTAAAGAGGAATGTTCAAAAATACCTTCATCCAGGATCAGGGAACTGATTAAAAGCTACAGGAAACGACTAGAGGCTGTTATTTTTGCAAAAGGAGGATCTACTAAATATTAATGTCACTTTTCTGTTGGGGTGCCCATACTTTTGCACCGGTCATATTTTGGTTTAATGCATATTGCACATTTTGTGTTAGTACAATAAACCTCATTTCAATCCGGAAATATTACTGTGTCCATCAGGTATTAGATATATCAAATTGAAATGGCTGTTGCAAACACCCAACTATTTAGAACTAAAAACGATTAAGATTAATAGGGGTGCCCAAACTTTTTCATAGACTGTAAATGGAGAAACCAGTGCACATGCTAGAGGTCTCTTATTGACCCCATCGAGTAATTCAGGCCACACATTTGGGACCTGTATCTGAAGATGTGGATCCAGGTTTACAGATCCCGGTGTAATAAAATGGTTGCTGCTGCTTCTGTAATCGGGTGTACAGATCGATGGCTTCCAGTCTAGATGAGCTTTTGGAATATCCTGTGTAATCACCATAAGTGTCTCAGATGAGACAACCCTTCCGAAACACAGAGGGCTTTATGTATGGTTGCTATAGTTTTTTCCCAGAGCACTATAAGAAATGACAGCTGAGCTCAGTGACAGTCTTACTACCTTCATACATAAGGCCCAGGCTGTTTTTTGCTTCTAGAACTAGGAACAGTATGTTCCTGTAGAATAATCCTATTATATGTATCACTTCTTTGTAAGAGCTCCCCCTATAGTCAGAATATAGAGTGACTCCCATTCTTTTGGAATTGGTATATGATAAAATGGATGGTGTGTAGTGACCGCTTCCCTGGCAATGCCGGCCGACCCATGGTAATCATCTAATTGCCTGTATTGGTGAGGTTGTCTAGTGTAGACAATGTATTTAAAATCTAGAAGTGGGTTGTGTCTATTCTTGCACCCTTATTTTTAGCTCAGTACCGTGTACACCAATACTTTGGTGCACATTCTCATTGTAAATGTGTCCCAGTGTGTTTTGAATTCTCCGTTGCGGATGCGCGGTAAACCGGCAACATTACTGCAATGTAAACTTAGTGCAAATCTAAAATCCACACCTCTATTGCCAGGTGGTTGTTGTGTATTTTAGCAGCTTGTAGATGAGGTTTGTTACTTTCTTATTCATTTTGCTGGTAATGTGCTGTAGATTTTCCTGCACAAAATGAATAAATCCACACCATAGCTACTTTGTGCATACTCTAAGGCCATGTCCACACGACCGGACAAAATACTCCCCGGATTCAGGATCTGACCAGTACTTTACACTCGGTTGTAGTTTTTTGCTGCGGTTTTCAGCCGTACAATTCAGGTGAACAGTACTATAATCCGCCATTTTCAAGTGAAATATGGCGGCTTAGAGAACAGGTTCTAAGCTTTTTGACCCTGTTTTCAGATTTGAAATCGAAGCGGTGTAGACCACAGCTCAGATTTCCTATTGAGGTCTATGGGGAGGATTTATAGTCGGATTTTTGTGAATTCTAAATACCAAAGCCACTTAAAAATCCAACAGTAAATCGCTGTCGTGTAGATGCAGCCTTCTACTTCTACACTCTTTTTTTCCATCTTCATGGAGTATAGACAGGTTTTCCTGTAACAATTCTCTTTGTGTTTTTTTTCTTTTTAGGTCATAAAAGGTGCGGAGATCCTGGAAGTGTTGCACAGTTTGCCCACCGTCCGCCAGTATCTTTTCTCTTTGTATGAGTGCCGCTATTCTGTGTTCTTCCAGTCACTGGGTAAGATCCTTCATGAGTAGAATAAACATTGTTTATACATAACAATAGTTTTTTTTTAATTTTTTTTTACAGACACTCAAGTCACATTATTATGACCACTAGCTAATATCCACAGTAGTCGCCATGTGCCGCACGGACAGCAGCTAGGTGGGATAGGAATGACTGTAAGGTCCTGGTAGGTTGTCTCAGGTATAAAGAGCCATTCTGAGAGTATGCCACAGCTGTGGGAGGGTACGTGTTTCAGAAACACTGCCACCCTTCAAAGGCCTGAAGGTCAATATTCATTGCTTTTGGCAACTTTGATCACCCCTTTTACCAATGACGGCAATGATGGATGTGTGTGTAGACAGCCTATCACACCTTATATCCCCACCAAGCTAGCTCACCATACATGACTTCCTTCATCAGCTACGTGCTGCTGCCGTTGAAAGTAGGAAGTGGTCGTAATAATGTGACTTAACTGTGTAGCTGCCACATTTATTGTCTGTAATAGTTACTGTACATAATAAGACCTCTTAATGCAGTTCACTAATGTTTCTATAACGGTTTGTTTTCTCATTCTTGGCTGTAGCTGCTGTGGAGCAGGAGCTGAAGAAGGACTGGCTTTTTGCCCCTCATTACAGATACTACGTCCGAGAGATGAGGATTCAGGCTTACAGCCAGCTGCTGGAGTCTTACCGCTCACTCACTCTAGGTTACATGGCTGAAGCTTTTGGGGTCGGAGTAGAATTCATAGACCAGTACGTATCCTTCCTGTCTTTACCAATACCTGGGTGATTAGGGTGTTGAGGAGACAGACTTGCACTCTGCATATCATTTCATGGGTGTCTCATCTGGATTGTTTAGGAGTCTCCTGAAAAAGGGGGGATTTTCTGGACGCGTCTTTTCTACAGCACATCCGTCTTCCCATTGCTTAGAGAGAAAATGAATATTAACAGCAGTCACCTTAGCAGGCAGGGCAAGAAAACTATGCCCCTCCTCATCTGAAGCCTAAACTGCCTCAGCTACTTCCTATCCTAAGAAGATACACTTTAGATAACCAGATTCTGTCATAGATGTCAATCTAACATGAAGACCCGAAAAATCTAGGTGAGAAGAGTAGACTATCAGAATATTGTAGGATTAGTACAACCATGAAGTCAGTCCTGGTGTTGGTGCCAGCTGTACTGCACGTCGGACAACCTCCTTTGTTACAAGTGTTCAATATATAAAATTTTTAATTTTCATCGAAGAACAAGTCTTGCTATGTGACGTGCTGCTTAACGCCGTTCACATAATTGACACCAGAGCTTGGTTGATCTGCTCCTGATCACTTTTATGAGGCACTGCAATACATCTGGGATGCCTGTCAGTGCAAAATTAAAAAAGAGGCCGTCCCAGGGTACCCTGATTGGGCCCTCTGACTGCCATGGAGACCCTTCAGCCCACAGTTGCATTTTAGTGGCGAGTGACACAGGGAGCCCCCTTCTTCAGTAACCACTTACTGCTGAGAACATCATTCACTAATTATACAGATCACTGGTCAGACCACACATGGACTATTGTATACGGTTTTGGGCACCAGTGCCCAGGAAAGACATTGTAGAGCTTGAACAAGTTCAAAGGCAGCAACAAAACTAATAAAAGTACTGGGTGGACCGCAATGCCCAGAAAGATTAGCAAGGTTAGGGTTATTTAGTTTAGAGAAAAGATGCCTTCGGGAGGGACATAATAAATATGTATAAATATATCAAGGGTCAATATAGAGATCTCTCCCAAGATTTATTTATTCCCAGGACTGTATCCAAAACAAGGGGGCATCCTCTACGTCTATAGGATAGAAGGTTTATACGTAAACATAGAAAGGGATTCTTTACTGTAAGAGCAGTGAGATTGCCGTATGTATGGTTTTAAGAGTCTGGCATTGAAGGTTCCTCAGCTCCGATGTTATCATACAGCAGACACTACCTATGTTCCAGCCTTATTCTCCAGCACTGTAAAAAAAGCAAATATAATTAACTAACGCCCCTGTATCCTGCCAGTACGTTGTAAAAGGGTGTATTGGCAGTCATGGAGGGGTTCAAGTCCAGTGTTGAAGAAGCTGTTTTATTGGGTGCACATCTGTAACTTTCATGAACTCTGTTTCTTTCTTTAGGGAGCTTTCCAGGTTCATTGCAGCCGGCAGACTACACTGCAAGATAGATAAAGTGAATGGAATTGTTGAAACCAACAGGTAATGTTTATGTGGAATTGAACATGCATTTTATTGCATAAGATGTATTTTACAAATATTTGTAAAGGAGATGGCCATAACATCATACTAAACAGAAACGGGGAAGAAATGGACTGTAAAGTAATGGGATGGTTATGTGATCTACTGATAAAATGCAGTGGAATAGGACTGGCATGGTGTCCAGCTATTGTCCATATTGGGTATTAACAAGATAAATGCAATTAAAAAAAGCATTACTGATTTAAAAATCCAGTGTCAGGTGAAAGTAAGTAATTCCACTGTACATATTATCTGGAGCAGGAAGACTGTTAGCTGCCTGCTACTCTAATCACAGGGAGTTTCCTCGTAGTTACACTTCGGCTATGTTCACACGGCTTATTTTGAGTCGTATTTCGCACTGTACTGTGCGAAATACGGGGCGAGATATGTCCCAGTCATTACGGTAATCCACAGTTCTCATAGAGAACTATGGATTATGTCTCCTCTCCCCGCTCGCACAATACGGCGAGCGGGGAGATAAGTGACATGTCAATTATTCACAGCGTATACGCGCCGAGAAAAATGAATGTCTATGGGGCCGTCGGGCTGCCGGCCCCCACGCCCCGCCCCCGTACACACGGCGTAATTGCAGGGCGAAGTACGTCCCGCAATTAACCTGTGTGAACATAGACTTCAAGGGTTTGTCTCACCATGCTGTTTCACAGAGCCAGTGGTGGCTTCAGGGTCACACTTCCTGGTTAGGCTGTGTGTGGTTCTACAGCAGTGATTGGCAGATCAGCTCTGCTATTCCTATTAGTAACATGAGTGCAGGAGGTTTATAATCTGTAGTGCACAAAGCTACAAAGTTCAAAGGCTTAAAACTTGTCATTAACTTGGGTAAACAAGCTCCTGTGCTCCAGATAAGACTCAGCAGGGAGTGACTCGTCATGGTCAGGCAGGTTGGAGCAATTGGATAAGAAAGAGGTGGTCGGTAACCAAGAGAAACGTGTGCACTAGCAGTAGATAAAAAAAATTTTTATCTCATGAACAAAGCAAATTTAAAACAGCAATGTGGCTTATTTAGTAATAGTCTTCATTTACCTTTCCTTACATGATAAAAGCTTATCACTGTGGCGAGAAAACCCCTTTAAATTGTGTTAATGGGAATGGGTACAAAGTAAGGGTTAAATGCAGTAATGTAACTTTACATTATGTTTCTTTGTTTGAAGGGTCCCTTTAAGGGTAGGTTCACGCGGCTTTTGATGCCGTTTCTGAAGGGGATTCAGTGCTGAAACAGTGTTCAAAACACTGTCTTCCGCCTTACATCGACAATGTTTTTTGCATTTCAATTCTGAGAACAGCACTAAAAAAGAACTGATGTCAAATTTTTAGGCGCGGATTCCTCATAGTATATGGAGGTGGAAATCATCTGCCTCTAAATTTAGCTTCAAAACCACATCTGAAATAGCAAATCCTTGTCCAAGAACCGTGCTGAATCAGTTCTGTGTATAGACATGGATTCTACGCTGCTTCAGCACTCACATGTTTAGTGTTGAAAGGCAGCTGTGTGAACCTACCCTTGTGCTTTACAAACAAGTCCTGCCCCACTTAGCTAGCAGTATGGTGTCTAATGGCCTTCTCCATCACCTCTCCCCTCCTTTTATGTACAAGAGCTGGTGTTTGATTTCAGAGACGTCCATTCCCATTAAAATCAATGTAGAAAATCTGCAACTAATCCACATTAAAGGGAACCTGTCACATTGAACAGGCTGTTATCTGCTGGCAGCATGTTATAGAGCAGGAGGAGCTGAGCAGATTGATTTATAGTTTTGTGGGAAAAGATTCAGTAGAACTAGTATTTTATTGATGTAAATCCCTGCTTATTCCAGATTAAGGAGTCCAGTAGGCGGTCTTATCAGTGATTAACAGCATTGACCGCTATCTCTGCTTACGCACTGATACAAGAAATCACTGATAACACCGCCTACTGTGCTCCTTAACCCTATATAAGCATGAATTTAATTGAATAAAATAAAGCTTCTACTGAATGTTTTCCCATAACACTATATACCAGTCTGTGCAGCTCTTTAACATGCTACCATGCTTCAATATGATCGGTTCCTTCAAATCTTCAGCAGATTCACCTAGTGTGAAAGTATCCTTCAACAAAACAAAAATAAAAAAACCTAGACCTCTGCAAATCCCAGACGGTCTCCGTTTACAGACATGTGCCATGCTGACAGCGCTAAGCAGTGATGCCACTAGCTTGGTGTGTGGCTAGTGAGGCCATTGCAGCAGTTATGACACATTGCTGCTAGACTGTAACAGAACATAAGCAGGAGCAGCAGAGCACCACCAGGGGAGTGAAGAGATGAGCACAGTGTTTTTTGGGAAACCCCCAACCTATTTGATTCTAAATGCATTGATTAGGACACTCTAAGGCTATATCCACAATGTATAAGAAAAGGATCGTATCTCCGGCGCTTTTCGTTTTTTTTAAAAGCGCCGAGGATACGATCGCTCATGTGGCCCCATAGATGGCAATACAGAAGACAAGCTGCTGTCTTTTCTCTGCCCGTCTTTCGGCAGCGGCGTATTATACAACATGTTGTATAATAAGCGGGGGCTTCTCGTTTTCTTGCCGTCTTCCCATACAATACAATTGTATGGGGGACGTCGGGAAAACGAGAAGCGACCGCGGCTTTTGTCACAAAGCGTGCCAAAAACCGCGGACCTGCATCAGAGAAAAAACGGCCGCTTTTGTGCCGTTTTTGTCTGATGCAGTGTAGACATAACCTAAAGGTGGTCGACTTGTGTTTGATCAACTAGAGAAGCTTTACTTACCGAGCTTTCTATCAGTATAAATCACCTTTCATTCTGTCTTTCAGGCCGGATAGCAAGAACTGGCAGTATCAAGAAACGATAAAGAAAGGAGACTTGTTACTGAACCGAGTACAGAAGCTCTCCCGTGTAATTAACATGTGAAGACACTCTTTTAACCGGGGTGAATGAATCAAGTGCTGAAGACCTTTGTTGTGTATAAATATCTCGCTTGCTAGTATTTCGGAAGGTGACTGATGTATACTTAGGGTTTTTACACTTTTACGTTATGTTAACAAATTCAATGCTTGTAAAGAAAAAAAAAATAATTAAAAAAAGAAAACCAAAAGAAAGTTGTCTGATTATAAACACACTGAAGAAAAGCTGTGCTACTGACCCATTAGGGCATGTCCCCACGGCACGGGTTTTTGGCCGTTTTTTCAGATGGTTTGCGGTTTTGCAGACCGCCTGAAAAACCGGCTGAAAATGAGCACAATTGTGCTTTATGGAAAACCTGCGAGCAGTCCCCACTGCACGGGTTTTCCGTCCGGCGGTTTTTCCGCCTTCAAAACATTCTACAAGCACAATCTTCCGTCCAGTTTTCGGACGGAATCTGTGCTTGTGAAGGGGGAGGGCTCATCACGGAGAAAAGCCGTCACCCCTGTGGCCGTGGGGATGGCCGCAAAACGGGACAAATACCGGTCGGGTAAACCGACCAGTATTTGTCCTCTGCTGTGGGAACGCGCCCTAACACAGTCTAGTTGCCTGACTACCACTTCCTTCTTGAGCTGTGTGCTGCTGAAATGGAAAGTAGGAGCTTTGTGGTGAGCTGGTTTGGTGGCTATATAAGGCTGCTTTCACACAGCGCTCCAATTAAACTGCCTTTATAACCAGCAAGCTTCTTTCAGTTGTCTAAATTGTTCAGAAAGATGTTTCACATAAGTAATCAATGACTGTTTGAAGGCTTGTGAATACCCAATGAGAGGCCTGAATTTGGCTCTATTGAGAGGTAAAGATAGCGTAGGACCACCCGACCTGAGATCACGTTGTAAGTTCGTGGGTGGCTTAAGTATTTTTTGATCAAAAACATGTGAACTAAGAATCTCAAAGTTTTTTTTCTTGTGGATACAAACACACTGATTACTCACTTTCCAAACCGTTAAGATAAGTGAAACAAGCTTGCTGATAATAAAGCCAGTTTAATTGGAGCACAGTTAAAACTGCACTGTGTGAAGGCACCCTAAGGTGTGCGATAGGCTATCTGCACACATCCCTCATTGTGGTCATGAGTGAAAGGGGCCATTTTATCAGTTACCACCAATGATGAATATTGACTTTTGGGCTAAGGGTATTTCTGAAACTATGCAGTTTGGCAGTAAAAGCTTACATTTTCACAGCAGTATCAGAATTATACCTCTGATAATTGGCTGAGGGTTGTCTTCTCCGAAGAGTTGTGTTTTTTTTTGTTTGCTGTATCAAGTGGATGTTGGCATGTCAGGCAAGAAATATCGGAGAACACACACCCTGCAACCATTGCTGGAAGAACCTTAGCTGGTGGTGGCAGCATTATGGTATTTGGAATGTTTTTGTGGCATTCTCTAGGCCCATTTACCCATGTGGAAACCACTCTCCATTGATTTGTGTATGAATCCATCCTTGCAGGTCACGTAAACCCATACATGCCGATTGTATTCCATGGGCAGATCGGATCTAAAAGCAAGACAATATGAGGTCACATCGGTTGGAAGATCATGACAAAAGCTACCCAGTACTACTAGGTCTCCTTATCCCCCAGATTTTAACCCAATTGAGCATGTGTAGGTTCCCCTTGATCTTCGTGTTCACTATGGATCTCCAGCAGCTGTGGGATGCAGTTAGCTTTGCTCCAGATATCTGACAACCTACCTTGAATCACGACCAGCCCATCTAGCAGCAGTGTGGGCTGCACACAGTGGTAAGACTTGACTTGTGACCTCGACGGAGTTTGCTGGGCGGCAAGAAACCCTCGGGCCCAAACCATGGTAATATCTAGTGCAAGAGCTGAGGGGGATGATGCATGACACAGGGATTCTTGCTTTGCTGTCCTTTGCATACCTGTGTCACCCTTCTGCCCTATGCATAACACAGCTAAGTTTTTATTTGCCTTGTTTTAGGAGATGTCCTCAATGTGTGATCTGTGGGGGTCTGACCAGTAGAATAGGAAAGTGGGGGGCTTAAATGTGCCAGCCCTTTCTGAGTTTTTCTCCTCTGGCGATTAGGTTGTCTGTGGTGTTGCTGTTCCCTTTTAGTACATTTGAGTAGGGCTGACCTGTGATACAGGGTGCTCTTTTTCAGAGCAGTACTCCATGAGGGGGGTGCTAAGTTAGACCTGGTGCTGTGGTCCACTCTTTTGTGTGAACATTGGAGATACTAGAAGCTGAACTGCTAATCATACAGCAAACCCTTTTAAATATCACGTAGGGGTGTTCATTCAGAATGCTCATCACTTTCTGTATAAAAGACCTACCTGTTCTCTGCCACTGCGGAGCTTTCTGCTGATATGCTCCTCTTCACTTCTCATTGCATCACATGGGAGAGGGTTACTCTCCACTAAGTGAATGCAGCGTGAGCCTCTCCTACATGTCATTAACAGGGGCAAAGCAAGAGCCAGGAAGGTATTTTTTTCTCTTTTTTTTGCCCCCAAAAATATAGTTTTTATCACGTGGACAACCCATTTAATGCATTCACATTCTATCATCCCTATTTGCTGACAAGGTTTTAATTAAGCAGTAGATTATATAGATCTTTTATTGCCTATTACTACTAAGGACCCACAAAGTAATTTTCTGTACTAAGCATTTAATGTTTCTTAAATGATGGATATGGTGTGTATAAGGCAGGGTTCACACGGCTGATTCACGCCGCAATTGTGGGACCGATTTCGCCCACAATTACGGCGTGTGTACAGAGGCAGCCCGCCGGCCCAAAACTTTCTTTATCCAGGGGCAGGGTAATCCCCTGTGGATAATGTGCATGCACTCTCCCCGCTCGCCAAATGGGGGGCGAGCGGGGAGAGGAGATGGAATCCATAGTTCTCTATGAGAACTGTGGATTACCGTAATGACAGGGACGGATTTCAGCCGTATTTGCGCGCAATACGGCTGAAAACCGTCCCAAAATCAGCCGTGTGAACATGGCCTAAATGAAATGGTATAAAGGACCATTACCTGGTAAGAGGATAGAACTGACCTGTGTGTAGTGGGTGGTATACAAATTTCTTAGAAGCTGAACCCATTATCACTATCCTGATATGATATTAAGGCTCTGTTCACATGGATTAAGCCTTACATAAGTACGATGTCCTGATGTATAGCTCCTATGGAAGGATGCAGTTTCCCACTGGAGCTTTCCAAGCATATGTCGAATGTAGAGGGACAAAGTGAGATGACGAGACAGGCCTTGCTCTTTATACATGGTATATATTTCACAAGTCTGACCTTGTTGTATCCTGGTGCTTCTACCATAAAAATTCCTTTCACTCTGCACCAATGGAACCTCAAAGTCATAGAAAATCTTTGTGACGAAAGCTCATCTCATTGTTTTAATGCGTCTTCTGACTTTGTAACATTTCAGATTAAATTGTAGCATCAGATTGTTAAACTCCAGGTTAATCAATGCCCCTAGTAAAGAAATTTTTACAAGGACCAATTAGCTGGTTTGATAGTTTTCCACCGTTATCACTGCATTCCATGACATAGTTGTGGTCACTTGCTTTTAGCTTTCTCTTCTTCCAGTAATCCTCAGCATTAGGCTGTGTCTTCACTGCACACTTTTTTTTTTGAGGTTTTAGTTTTCTGAAACCGCTGAAAAAAATTACTGACGACAGATCCCATAGACTTTAATAGTAAAAATATTCTGTACTCTCCCCAGAACATTTTTTTTTTTTCGGCCCGCTTTCTGCTCCCTGTCATTTTTTGAAAAAAGCTAGAATAGGGCAGAAAATTTACTATTGACTTCTATGTCAAGCGCCGGATGTGTTTTGGTGCATTTTTTTTTTTCCTTTTCAGAAATCTATAGCAATTATTGCTGTTCATTTCTGCAATTAAAAAAAAAAAAAAAGCACCAAAAATGGTCTGTTTTTGACATACACTGGTCAAAAAACTCAGTGTTATCAATGGCCTTGTAGACCTAGCCTTAGGCCGTGTTCACACGGCTTATTTCGCCGCGGATTGGCGCCGTAACTCCGGCCGGGTTTGTGCTGCAGTGCGGCGCCAATCCGTCGGAGTAATTACAGGGAATCCCCTGTTCTAGAGAGAACAGTGGGTTCCGTCGCTCCTCCCCACTCGGGGAATCCGCCAGGGGGAGAAAGTGACATGCCATTATCCAGCGCAATACCGCGTGGATCATGGAAGTCAGGCCCCGGCGTGCCCCCCCCCTTATCAAGCCGATTTCAAGCGAATCCGGCTTGCAAATCCGGCGTGAATAAGCCGTGTGAACGGGGCCTTAGATGTAATAGGTAGAATGGAGAGGTTTTCGGGCGGGAGCAGCAGTGACTGTGTTCTAATGTTCCTAGCACTAGATGAGTCAGTCAGCAGAAAATGCAGTAGGCTTTTTTTTTTTTTTTTTAATGAAATCCAAGTTAATGTATTTCTGACATCAGACATTTCTAGCCCTGACCTAGCCCAAATAGTAAGCCTGGGTTCATCAGAGGACAACACTGTTGCAGTATGTGTGAATTTTAAGCATCTGGCTACCATGACTGGTGTTGCTTGTACTTGGAGCTACAATAGGTATGGATACTCCCCTGTCAAGGTCAATTCTCTGCTGAGGTTAAAAGTCAGGTTTATGGATAGAAAAACATCAGTCCTTGATGAAGTACTTTGACACTACAGAGACATAATTATTTACTGTACTTCATCTGGATCTGTGAGCAAATAGCTTATGACCGCACTGGAACATAATGCATAATTTCATTGCAATACATAAAATGTGTGATAAGATAGAGGGCAGCTCTCTGGAAGAGCGGGCACTACCAGCACAGCTCATTTATCTTACTAGGCACTATGTAATGCCAATGAAGGGGAACTTATCCATTGCTGCTGTGTTAAGCAGGACACCCTAGGAATGGTTTATTATTCGGCAATCCTTCACATATAAAGGGACTACCAAAAGAACATAATGGGGTATTGCTGTTACTAGTGTGTAACATACACTTTAGGCAAGTCTATTATGCCTAGCACTGGGCCTGCAGCAGCACAATGTAACTTCTATCACTGAATTCCATGCTTTATTCTATTGGGCCAAGCTGTACATCATCCTTTTTTTTTTCTGGAATGATCTTTACACTTGTCTATAGCCTTTTACCGCCACCATGTGCTATATGCAGCTCTAGCTATAAGGTGAGAGAAACTGATCTCTGCGATATATAGTTATCTAACTTGAAGCAGGATGTCTAAATCCTGGACTCTTTAAAGAGAACCTATCACCTTCAAAGAAACCTTATGAAGTAACAGACTAAAAACACTTCCTCAAATATGCTTCATTAGGAAAATCAAAGCATTTCACCTGTAATTCAGTTTTTAAAAAAGCGCTGGCCTTTAAGACAGCTCTGAAGTCAGCCCAAGTCAGCACATGACAGCTTGATGTATGACTATGTTGACAGATGTATCAAATCTCCTGCTTCTGAACTGGGAAAGTCCACTGTACAGAGGGGAGCCTGTAAGTCTACATCATGTGCACACCAGCAGCAGTGTAATATAGATGCCTGTGTGCTATGGATGAGGAGGCTGAAGTCACAGGTAAACTCTGTCACACTATGTCATCAGCATGCTGTGCCTGCTGCATTGTATGTAGTGAAAGACTCAGATTAACTCTGTACATGCAGCTATGTCCTCAGCTCCTCCTGCACAGTTGGTATCTTACACACAATGATAAGGATCTCCTGAGTTACAAAGTGAAAGTAAAACCTGTTCACCTGTAAAACTGAGGGAAATCCTCTGGATTGCTAGTGACATGTATTTGAGAAACGTCTTATAATTTCATCTGCTATCAATTTTTGTGTGGAGGCGATACGTGCTCTTTAAAATAGGAGTCCTGCTTACCCCACTCACATATAATGATAGCTTTCCCTGCATCAGTGTGTGTACAGAGCAAACGGCCAATCACTGTAGGTGGGTGGGGTCAGCAGTACTTTTACTTGATGTTTTAGTAAACTGCTACAAATAATATAAACCTATATATCACAGCACTCAGCTCCTCTAACACATACTGTTATCTGATAGGTCGGTTCCCTTTAACCCCAGACAACTGGGCAGGGCAACAACAGACAAATCATGGATCAGTGTTGGGGAAAAAACAAACAAACAAAACAACCCCATAAGGAACCTCCGTCAAGGAGGTGGCACCCAGTCTGTTAAATGACAGACCCTGAAAGATCTCATTGTCTAAAATGGGCTCTGTCAGGTTTCTATCACAATGGCCGTCATTTTAACGGAAAAAAAACAGCTCTGTATGTTTGAAGGCTGAGGAAGAGGAACCTCCAATGCAGATGGGGACCGGGCCTGAGTAGCTCTACTGCCACAGTATTTCATTACACTCCTCCCTCATAGGAATCTTCAGTTTGCAGTTCCGTCCCACTAGCAGGTTAGAGGAGCCACATATTTGCCATCCTTGCAGTGCTCTTTGCACATAGGATGGAGGTCACGGTCAGGCAGTATTCATCCCGTCTTATTACTTCCACACGTGCATATGGTAAAAAGCAGCAATGGCTTCGTTAGTTGAACAGTCCTCTATTTATTGCCTCAATGAGTCACATGTTTGTTCAACAAACTAAATCTCCTGTCATAAAGCAAAGCACAATCTGTTTTCTTATAAATAGTATAAATTATTTTATTTACATAAACTTGTTACAAAACAAATAACTATATATTTTCTTTTAAATATCCAAAGTAATTTCTATCCCATGACATTTGTTTGTTCATGAACTATACAGCAGCCCAAAAGTCCAGCTGATCAGACGCTCTTGATTATGTGTACAAATGATCAAACTATTCACACATTGTACAGAGAAGAAACAGAGAGAAAGAGAGCGAGTGAAGTTGATTTTCAAGAACTACATTCACATTGACAACCTGTAGTGCTTGGGTTATTCTGTAATGGAAACCTCGTTGTACACAACGTCATCCTACATTATCCTCATGTTATTGGGGGTTGAGGTTCACCATTTGGCCTACATCCTGACCCATTCATACGTACTTAAAGGGGTTGTATGAGAAAAGATAACAGCGCTACTCGTCTGTAGGCTGTGGCTGGTATTGCAGCTCAGCTGCAATACCCTGTTTCTCCGAAAATAAGACCGTGTCTTATATTAATTTTTGCTCCTAAAGATGAGCTAAGACTTATTTTTAGGGGGTGTTTTTTTTTTCTATGAACAAGAATTCACATTTATTGTTGAACAAAACCTCAACATGTATTAATATACTGTAGTGATTTCATCACAAACATCAGCATAAGCAGCCAAACTCTGAATTGCATAAAAAAAATGCACTGTCTTATTTTTGGGGGTGTCTTATTTTTGGGGAAACAGGGTAGCAGCCCATAGACAAGCATGAGCAGTATCTAGGAGAAAAAAAAGTAAAATTTTTTTTCCCTTTAGCGTCATACAACAGCTTTAACATGAACCTACTGCCTGCATCACTGGAGGCAGCCATTTTGTTGTCTACTAATGACTAGAACTTTGTAAATAATAGATGCATTCTTCCAGAGACCACAAAGTGTCAGCCGCCATAGGCGAGGGTAATAGTCTGCACCTTGTGCCTCTGTAGTCCTTCTACAACAACTCCCAACATGGAGAGCCAGGAGTTGCAGATCGCTGTTCTAAAGTAACAGGCCATCTTTAGAAAGCAAGGCCAAAGGGACCAGAGAAATTTCTTGGCAAAGGGAACTCGGAGGAAGACATCGTTGGATCACGACATTCCACTAGGAATTCTGACAGACTCAGGTTCCGCGAGGTATCTGGCTTATTTTATCTCAATACAAAATATTTTAGACCTTTTATCCTTCTTTAATAATGCAGTCATCTATTAAATAGCTTTTCTTTTACTCCTAAAACATTAGCTACACTACACGTACATGTTGGTCGCCAACCTTAGACATTATAATGTACCCACTACATTGGCAGGTTCGACATCAAACCAATGATTTTTTGTTTCCTTTTTTTTTTAACCCAGTGCCAAAGTGGCCGGTCAGCGACTCGCTGGTCCCTTTGGCAGGATGGGTGTTCTAGATGCTGCCATGAATCAGTCACAATAATTTCATCCCTGTTATAACAAAATTTCAGAAACCACGATATTATTTAAATAAAAAAAAAGAAAAGAAAAGAAAAAGCAAGCTCTGAAAACACAACTGAACATTCAAGTGTTAAGGAAAAGCTAAAAGTACAGCTTGGAAACTAGAACCAGGCACTTTCATTTTCTCGATAGGTCTAGAAATCACACACAAGCACACGTGTGCCCTTGTTTGCACACACAGGTATAGAACAAAAATGTAAAAAAATGTTAAAAAAATGTAAAAAAAAAAAAATAATAATAATTACGCATTAGCCCCTTAGCTACAGTGAGAGTTTAAATTAATTTCTTTCTGACTCAGGCAACTAATATAAAGCAATGGCGTACAACTCGGCATTATTAATCCACTCCATAGACACCAAAGTAGGACCCGGCCCTCACAAAATGGAGGAAATCCCCTAGAATCGCATTATTAGGCATGTTAGAATATCGGCTTGGCAGTGAATCACTTCAAATCATAAAGGTATTTTTTCTTTTATTAACAAATAAATATTAGATGATCTCAAATTGTACCAAAACTGGATAGAAGGGAAAAAGACCTGTGCAAAAATACATATTTCAATATGTACAATCATTGTTTTTTTCTTTAACAAAATACGCTTTCTGAAATAGGGATACTTCAAATTTTTTTCATTTATCATAGAAGAAATTCCAAAATAAGGATACAAAAAGTAGGGTTTTTGTTTGCTTTTTTTAAGTAATTTTTTTTTGTTCATAGTAATTTTAGTTTCTTTTTTCAGGTTAAAGAAACAGTAGGAGTTTTAAGTAATACCTTTATAATACAATCATATGGCCACCACGTGGGACTGGTATATGCCGCTCCCTGACCGATGGGCAGATGTCAGATTACCTTGTCACAAACATGACAACTATGGATGACTTGTCAGTGCTCTCCAAACAGGTTTATCTCTGCAAAGATGGAACTGAAATCAAAAGGGGCTTTCATTTTTTGTTGTTTTCCCTAATATCTATCGTCAAGGAAAAAAGCAGCGAGAGCGGAGATCGGACTTTCTTCTGTGGGTGGCAGAATGAAATTTTAATTGTCAATTCCTTTCCTCAGTCTAAAGAAACAACTATGCTTGGTTTCCAGGACTGTACTAATAGACAGCAGCCCACTTCCTTCAGATCTTCTATGTAAGGTGGAGAGTTTTGGATCATTAGTCAGCATTGTTTTGGCGGATTGGCGTCGTTATTCGCGCTCGGATTTGCGCTTCAGTACGGCGCCATCCGTCGGAGTTAATTACGGTAATCCATGCTCTCATGAGAAAAGTGGATTCCGTCGTCCTCCCTGCTCGGCGAATCCCCGGGCGGTGGAGAAAGTGACATGCACATTATTTACGGCGCGGAGCGCCTGTAAGATAATGCATTGTCTATGGGGCCGGCGGCTGTCCCCCGCCGCGCTCCCGCCTTATTCACGCCGGATTTGCGAGCGCAATCCGGCTCGCAAATCCGGCGTGAATAAGTCGTGTGAACGGGGACATAGTGTACATTTATTGCATAGGGAAAGGGATTAAGCTCATCTCCAGGGGAACAGAGTATGAAGCAAATATCAACTGCCCCCGTATATTGTCATATTAAGAGGGGCCGAAATATACAAATTTCACATCAGATTCTGCATAAAATCCATATGTGATCCTATTGTTTTTAATGGGAATGCGATATGTTCCTTCATTTATGCAGAATATCCTTGGATTCCCTAGACGCGAATTGTCCCAATTAAAATGGGTCAAATTCACCTCCGAAACCGCGGTGAAACCTGCAGCTATAAGGTCACAATCCATGGTAGAAATCTAAGGGTATAGCCTCATATTTCTGCATCAGATTCTACATCATAAAATCTGTCACGTGAAAATAGTTTGAATAGATTCCAAAAAGTAAGCGCAAAAAAAATCTCTCTCTGTGCCTCTTGGTGTTTTTATTATAATTAGGACCAGGCACTTTATTTTTCTCTGCATCATTTTTTTCATCTTATTCTTTCCATGATACATAAAGCTTTACTTTTATGTAATTTTAACACTAGTTTTTTTCTTTCAGGATTATTATATATAAGGGAAGGCAGTTACAATAGAAAACAAATGTGTTTTCAAGTCCTATTTTTTTAATAGCACAAAGTGTTGTTGCTTTGCTTCTTATTTTAGATCTTTAGGGGAATTTCTAAAACACTTTTTTCTTGCTGCCGATTTCTCTTGTAACTGGGGCCGACATATAAACCCCAATTACAGGGGGAGTACAACCTCCATTGCAGATAGCAGAGCTGATGTGGGACTGTTAAGACCCAACAGCTCCTGCAGTTACTTGGTCCCAGTGACCACTAGATGCACAAGGACAAAGGCATAAAGCTAATTTGTATACAAGGTGATCATTTACCAGTAAGGGTATGTTCACAAGGCGTGTTGAGTCCGTGTGAACGAACATATGGTTTTAGATACGTGTTTGGATCCGTCTGTCGGACCCTAAATGGACCCAAACAAGTATCTAACAAATAGCAATGTGATCTACATTGCTTTTAATATGAAACACACGAGTGATTGCCGATGCTCATCTCATTGCGTCTTATGGATCCGTTCTAAGAACTGACATGTCAATTCTTGATCCAAAAGACGCAGCAGGAGCCCTATTTAAAACTATAGGATGCGATCCTGCTGCATCCAACACAGATCCAAACATGCAGCTGCGTGCTGGATACGTGTTAGATCCAATCGACGCTGCGTTTTTGGATGAGATTTTCAGATCCAAAAGCACAGTGTGAACAACCCCTAACAGTAATGAACCATCTCTGCCTCCTGTCTGGAGATTTCAGCCTGCTCTCCATCACTGCCGCAGCATACTTGGTGAGGACATTCTGGGAAGTTCCTGCAGAGTCACTTGTGGACCACAAAGAAGGTTTAACTTATTTGGTGTGCTGCCAGTTGTTAAATAAAACTAAATCCTGTACTGAGTGGAACAACTTTAATGAACTGGTTTTTAGAGGCCAATCACACCTGCAACTATTAGGGCCCGTTTACACAGCAATGGACAAATACCGGTCGATTCATCCGACCGGTATTTGTCCAGTTTGTGTGCCGTGCACACGGCCGCGGGGGCGCTTTTTTCCGCCATGAGCAGAGAAAAGCCCTCCCCCTTCACTTGCACATATTCCGTCGGAAAACCGAATGTCTTTCGGGCGGAAAACCCGTGCTGTGGAGACTGCTGCACAGGTTTTCTATAGAGCCCCGTTGTGCTGGTTTGCGGCCGGTTTTTCAGATGGTCTGCAAAACCGCAAATCGTCTGAAAAACCGGCCGCAAACCTGTGCCGTGGGGACATGCCCTTATGGTTCTATTTCTCTTCTTCTAGGATCCATCAACAGCAATAGCTTGTTTCCAGACAGCAATATTTTTTTTATGCTGCACCAGATAAAAACTGAGAGCAGCACAAAAATGTTAAACTCCGATAAACTGCAACGATGTATGGTCTCACATGTGCAAGCAGCACTGCCCTTCACGGACACTATGGAGTCACAGTAGTTTGTAGACTTGTTGGCTTTTCTACCAAATACTTTTTCATAAAATAATCATGGTGGGGTATCTTTCTGCAGTGCTGTTCCTCTGTTATTACTACTGGAAATGTAGAAATGGACACTGGAAGCAAGCAGAAAGGGAGGTCTTGCCAAAATGTCCTCGAGTGTTAACAAGTCATAGCAACAGCATCCTGGACTAATGGTCTGCAAGACCCACAACGGATAGCTCAGGACTATCAATAGAAAAAAATCTCCGTCCCGAACTTTTAGCTTTACGGCAGCTTTGCCTCTGCAGTGTTGTGGCCTTTGGGCAAGCACTAGGGTGCAAGGTGACCGAATGCGAGTGTAATGTGGCCAATACGTAAAAGCAAAGCAAAAATGTCTGCCAGGCAACTGACAGGTGGCAGTGTGGACAGGGAATGCGGCATAACCATTCACTAACCGTCACTTCTAACAATGTGATCATCTTTGGAGCCTTTCCAAATATTTTTGCCCATCTTCACTTTTTCTTTTTTTTACCAGTACAATCACAGTAATTTTAGAGAACATAAAATTTAGTATAAAAAAAATCTTGTAATTTTGAGAAAATATTATTTACATTAAAACTCCTCAAAGCTTCTTAGCATGTGTAACCTGGAAAAAGGCCGGCCAGCCCATTACATAGTCTTTATTATTATTTATTCTTATATCTTTTCTGTAATTGTGCTATTTTAGTAGTTTTTCACTGTAAAAGAATAAAGCCATATTCCTCTCCGGGTGGTAGCGGTGTCCACACGGATGGGCAACAGAAGACAGCATTCCTGTCCCAACGTTACAGTGAGGCTCTTCTCTCTCGTGCCCGGGCTGGAGGACGTAGGCTCGCGCTCAACGCAAAATGAAATCTCACAGGTTTGTAGCAAGCGGCTCAGTCCACTAACACTGATAGAAGCGGCAATGGGACTGACTGCTACAGACATGGCTTTGGGGGGGGAACTCCTTGTCCAGCTGACAAATTCAGAAACACTCCACACACCTGAGGACCACGGAAAAGGTTGAGAAAACTCAAAGGCATCTTGGAGCCCACAGAGCCAGCTGGAGGTTTGTGATTGTTACCATACTTGTCCAGTTCGTGTAATAACAACTGTCAGGGACGCGCCTTTGGCTGCAAAACAAAAGGGAAAAAAAGAGACGAGATGAAGCAAATGTAATGTGAAATCTCCTGCACTGACCCTGCAAGGAACGCAGCCACTTCAGAACACAGCAGCAAGCAGCCTGAGGGGGGCTCTCTGGATGCTTGTATCTGCAATGACCCAAAAGTGAGGCTGGACATCTCCATGTTACAGCACTAGAACATGGATGCAGCCAGCTCTACCAGATCCACTGCTCGGCGACCGCTTGTTACCCTGCAGACATCACCGATAACGCGAGCGCATCCTAATCTGAGGATTGTTCCACTGAGAGGGAGAGCAAGAGCTTCCCCTATAGAATTTCCATGGGGTAGTGGTATACTGTGGATAAAGGGGGTATACTGCGCCTCGTTAAAGGTGAGGCAGGTTATACTGTGTATACAATTAGGGGGGCTGCATGCTATGTCTGGATAAAGGCAGAAGGGCTGTATGCTGTGCCCGGATAAAGGTTAGGGGGGCTGTATACTGTGTCTTCATAAGGGTAGTGGGGGCTGTATATAGCACCTGAATAGAGTTAGTGGGGCTGTATATAGCGCCTGGATTGAGGTAGGGGGGGCTGTATATAGCTCCTGGATAGAGGAGGGGGGGCTGTATATAGCGCCTGGATAGAGGTAAGGGGGCTGTATATAGCGCCTGGATAGCGGTAAGAGGCTGTATATAGCGCCTGGATAGAGGTGGGGGGCTGTATATAGCGCCTGGATAGAGGTGGGGGGCTGTATATGCGACTGGATTGAGGTAGGGGGCTGTATATGCGTCTAGATAGAGGTGGGGGGGCTGTATATGCGTCTAGATAGAGGTGGGGGGGGGGCTGTATATGCGACTAGAAAGAGGTGGGGGGGCTGTATATGCCTCTAGATAGAGGTAGGGGGCTGTATATGCCTCTAGATAGAGGTAGGGGGCTGTATATGCCTCTAGATAGAGGTAGGGGGGCTGTATATGCCACTAGATAGAGGTAGGGGGCTGTATATGCCTCTAGATAGAGGTAGGGGGGGCTGTATATGCCTCTAGATAGAGGTAGGGGGGCTGTATATGCCTCTAGATAGAGGTAGCGGGGCTGTATATGCCTCTAGATAGAGGTAGGGGGGCTGTATTTGCGTCTACATAGAGGTAGGGGGGCTGTATATGCCTCTAGATAGAGGTAGGGGGGCTGTATATGCCACTAGATAGAGGTAGCGGGGCTGTATATACCTCTATATAGAGGTAGGGGGGCTGTGTATGCGTCTAGATAGGTAGGGGGGATGTATATGCCTCTAGATAGAGGTAGGGGGGGCTGTATATGCCTCTAGATAGAGGTAGGGGGGGCTGTATATGCCTCTAGATAGAGGTAGGGGGGCTGTATATGGGTAGGGGGGCTGTATATGCCTCTAGATAGAGGTAGGGGGCTGTATATGCCTCTAGATAGAGGTAGGGGGGCTGTAGTTGCGTCTACATAGAGGTAGGGGGGCTGTATATGCCTCTAGATAGAGGTAGGGGGGCTGTATATGCCTCTAGATAGAGGTAGCGGGGCTGTATATTCCTCTAGATAGAGGTAGGGGGGCTGTATATTCCTCTAGATAGAGGTAGGGGGGCTGTGTATGCGTCTAGATAGAGGTAGGGGGGCTGTGTATGCGTCTAGATAGAGGTAGGGGGGCTGTGTATGCGTCTAGATAGAGGTAGGGGGGCTGTATATGCGTCTAGATAGAGGCGGGGGGCTGTATATGCGACTGGATAGAGGTAGGGGGGCTGTATATAGCGCCTGGATAGAGGTAAGGGGGGCTGTATATGCGTCTAGATAGAGGTAGGGGGGCTGTATATGCGACTTGATAGAGGTAGGGGGGCTGTATATGCCTCTAGATAGAGGTAGGGGGCTGTATATGCCTCACGAAAGAGGTTGGGGGGCTGTATATTCCTCTAGATAGCGGGAGGGGGGCTGTATATTCCTCTAGATAGAGGTAAGGGGGGCTGTGTATGCGTCTAGATAGAGGTAGGGGGGCTGTATATGCCTCTAGATAGAGGTAGGGGGGCTGTATATGCCTCTAGATAGAGGTAGGGGAGCTGTATATGCGTCTAGATAGAGGTAGGGGGGCTGTATATGCGTCTAGATAGAGGTAGGGGGGCTGTATAAGCGTCTAGATAGAGGTAGGGGGGTGTATATGCCTCTAGATAGAGGTAGGGGGGCTGTATATGCGTCTAGATAGAGGGAGGGGGGCTGTATACGCGTCGAGATAGAGGTAGGGGGCTGTATATGTGACTGGATAGAGGTCGGGGGGCTGTATCCGCGTCTAGATAGAGGTAGGGGGGCTGTATCGAGCTCCACTCCCATAGCAAACAGATTGACCACATTTCAGCAATATTTTTCACTTGCTTTCAAAGAAGTAGAAGAGTTTAACCGTTCATCAAAATGGATTGTGCATGAGGCCAATTTATTTATACCCTGACATTATTAGAGATGTTGCCCATGTGGTCACCACTTTGCCACCAACCCAAGTTAGTGTAGAGATGCTGCTCTCTAGCCTGGAAATAATGAGATCAGATTTGAGGTCATCCATGAAGGAGAATCTGATGGAGACGATACTATTTCTCAGAACAAATTCATAGACTCCACAAATGTTATTTTTTCCTCATTTACTGCAGCGTTTTGCATATTTACAATTCATTAAAATTTTTTGTTTTCTCAAGCTGTATCCAGTAAATACATTTTACATTGGCAAGCGAAAGGGTAACAATGTTCTCATATCTCACCATCCACTACAGTTTTGAATGTAAGACTACCATCATTTTATAGACAATCATCGTACATCTCATATCTGAATTTGACTTGCATATTTAGCATATGCTTAGTTCTGCAGATTCTCCTCATGTAACTGCATTGTTACTGTTTTGCTCCTGGTAGTTAATCTTTTTCTTCTTCAGTACTACACATTACAACTTGTTCTCATATTCCCTAACAGCTCAGTGTGTTATTAGGTTAATTTCAAAGCAAAAGGTCACTGTTTTAAATCGAGGAGCAGCCATGAATATTTCCCAAGAAAAGAGAAACAGCATCATCCAGCTCATTGATAGCATCTCTGGGGCAAGAAAATTGCTAGACTGCTTCATGTGAGGCCCTGACAGCTGGAAGAATAGGAAATGGTCTTATCTGGTGGATGAAAAAAGAATTGACTTATCTTGTCATAAAAATCGTTGGCTCGAGTTTGCAAAAAAGTAAGAAAAATAAGTAATAGAAGATTGGAAACGGGTGATTTAGAGCGATGAGATGAAAGTCACTAGACCGGGCTCTGATGGGGGAATGGGTTTGGAAGAATGGGGCTAACAGATCGAGAAATTGAAGAAAGTTGTCAAGTTCAGTGGAGAAAGCGGGATGATATGGGGATGTTTCACAGCCAAACGTGTGGGATAATGCTGAGCTATATGTGAGTGTCCTACAAGATGAGTTACTTCATACACTCAAGTACTATAGTGTTCCAGCAGGACAATGACCCGAAGCATAAGTCAAGGTTGGAGAAGGAATGGTTCAATGACAATGAAGTAGAGTTGCTGGATTGGCCTCCACAGTCCCCAGATCCAATACTTGTTGAAGAAAAAGCTGTATTCCTATTCAAGTGAGTTGACCAGTCTGCACCAACATTGGGAACGTTTAGAAGAGGCCGGGGATGAGATTTCGGTCGAGACATGCTGGAGTCTGAGAGCATGACCAGAAGGATTCAGGCAGTGCTGAGAGCCAAAAAGTGGATTTAAAAAATACTAACAAAACAGTAACAATGCAGTTACATGACAAGAATCTGCAGGACTAAGCAAATGCTAATTACTGGCAAGTCACATTTATGTATAAGATAGGTAAGATGACTGTCTATAAAATGACGGTAGTCTCATGTACAAAGCTGTGGTGGATGGTGAGATGTGGAGCCTGAAAGTCACAAGTTCAAAACATTGTTACCCTTTTGCTTGTCAGTGTCTGTTCTACCTAACTAGCTTGATTATTGTATCATAAGGTGATTAAAAAAAACCCCTGATTTTACCAGTAACATTAAGGCTATGTTCACACGGCTTAAAATGGGACGTATTTCAGTCCATAATTACGCACCGTAGTGTGTGAATTATGGCTGGAATACGTCCCAGTCATTAGGGTAATCCACAGTTCTCCTAGAGAACTATGGATTACGTCTCCTCTCCCTGCTCGGCCAATCCGCCGCAGGGGGAGATAAGTGACATGTGAATTACCAGCGGCGTATACGCGCCGCTAGTAATGATTGTCTATGGGCCAGCGAGGTGCCGCCCCCCTGCTCCCGTCCACACGGCATAATTGCGAGGCGCAAATAAGCTGTGTGAACATAGCCTAACACTTAAACATGTGCCATGTATGAGGGAGTGGTAGTCGGAATTTGGGTAATTCAGGAGTTGGAGCTTTGGCTTACCGACTACACAGCCCTGGTACATAGCGCCTGGATAAAGGTAGAGGGGCTGTACACTGTGCCTGGATAAAAGCAGGAGGGCTGTTTGCTATGCCTCTATAAAGTAGGAGATTGTATATGGTGTCTGGATAAAGGCGGGGGGGGGGGGAAACTGTGCCAACATAAAGGCAGGGAGCTATAAACTGTGTCTGGATAAGGGTAGGGAGCCGTTCTTTGAAATAGTGATGGTGATAGTCGTGTTATAGATCAAAAATAGTGTAAACTATTTAAAACAACTAGATGCTGTTGTGTACTGGGCACTCTACAGTGGGGGGTTCATCGCACCCACTATAAATGTTAGTGTCTGTCCGGTGTATGTGTGGCTGAGTTGAACGTATACATGTACAGCGCCATGGAATCAATGGCGCTTTAAAATAAATGTTAATAATAATAATGAATGTGGAAAGGGTTTGGAGAGTATGGTGGCGAGCTCAGGGATTGGTCTTCTATGAATATAATTTAGTATGGAAGGAAGGAACACTGTAATGACTGGTGATCATCTAAGGCCTCAAACCACCTGCTGTGTGCTACAACGTCTGTTATTGGTAATCGTTTTGACCATGCTGTACCTGTGCAGAGGTTCTGTTAAGGTTGGATAAGGAGGTAGCCAGATGTGATACCAGCATGGAGGAAGGTTGCCCGTGTACTCTGTAAGGCCACTCACCATATATTAGGCACAGTAAGGGTCACATGAGGTGGTCACTGGTCAGATCACATTTGTTGCATCACTTTTAGCGAAATTGCAGCAAATCATTTAGAAAATCCGTGCAAAACCCACCGTATGACTGCAGCGTGTGACCATACCTTAAGAAAGGATAATGCTAATAGCCTGGGCACCCAATGCTGATACACGCTGCACATCTTTTCTCCATGTGTTGCCGGGGAACATTTAATAAATGGGCCATTCCTGTGATTTATTGCACGCCAAGGATTTCCTCTCACTGGGCGCTATGTAAATCCTATTCGCTCTTCAGCGCCGTGCTAATTTAATCGGCCTTTGCTGACTACAGTGATCAATCTGCGAGCAGATAAACTGAAGCTGGTGCACGGCAGATTATGCTGACTGTGCAGGAACGTCCCCTCCTACCCACAGAGACACAATGGTCTGCATGATGTTCCAGAAACCAAATGCCATCTACACATGGAGCAAGAGGAGGCCGCGCGGCCTCCTGTCAGATGCAACCAGACGTCATCCAACAGCTTGGTCCTCGTTGTACAGTTTTATGTATGAAACAACTCTCTGTTCCAGGACCGAGGGGGTTAAATAGCTGCTCAGCTCATTGGGAAATATCTGTTACCATAGTAATAGCTGCTGCGTGGCGGACACCTCCCTCCCCTGTCAAGTTGATGACTGTCTGTGCCATCAGCCATTCCTACTAAAAGGGGCACCGAGAGCCACGGTACATTTGCTGTTCTCTCCACTGTCTGTGTACACAGTGTTACATTAATGCAGTCTGATTCTGATATCATGGATCCTGGACCACATATAAACATTGTAAAATAATACATTCTGACAACAAATAGTCGCACTTTATTTGGGGACTACTCAAGGGAGAGAGCGCCGATAAATACCAAGCAAAAAGCCACGTGTGCAAGTACATCTTCCATCAGAAGTCCTATCGATATGGGCTTAACCAGGAGTTAATTAGAACATCCTCCATGTTTAGCCCCTGCAGCTATTCTACACATGAGGAGTACGAACATGCATGACGACCAGTGTTCTACTCTGTGGAGGCGAATGGAGGAGGGCAATGTTTCTAGGGTGGAGGCTGAACATGGAGGAGGACTAATGTTCTACCTGTGTGGAGGCTGAACATGGAGGAGGACCAATGTTCTACCTGTGTGGAGGCTGAACATGGAGGAGGACCAATGTTCTACCTGGGTGGAGGCGGCACATGGAGGAGGACCAATGTTCTACCTGGGTGGAGGCTGAACATGGAGGAGGACCAATGTCCGACCTGTGTGGAGGCGGCACATGGAGGAGGACCATTGGTCTACCAGGGTGGAGGCGGAACATGGAGGAGGACCAATGTTCTACCTGTGTGGAGGCTGAACATGCATGAGGACCAATGTTCTACCTGTGTGGAGGCTGAACATGGAGGAGGACCAATGTTCTACCTGCGTGGAGGCTGAACATGGAGGAGGACCAATGTTCTACCTGCGTGGAGGCTGAACATGGAGGAGGACCAATGTTCTACCTGTGTGGAGGCTGAACATGGAGGAGGACTAATGTTCTACCTGTGTGGAGGCTGAACATGGAGGAGGACCAATGTTCTACCTGTGTGGAGGCTGGACATGGAGGAGGACCAATGTTCTACCTGTGTGGAGGCTGAACATGGAGGAGGACCAATGTTCTACCTGGTTTGGGGGCGAACATGGAGGAGGACCAATGTTCTACCTGCGTGGAGGCTGAACATGGAGGAGGACCAATGTTCTACCTGCGTGGAGGCTGAACATGGAGGAGGACCAATGTTCTACCTGCGTGGAGGCTGAACATGGAGGAGGACCAATGTTCTACCTGCGTGGAGGCTGAACATGGAGGAGGACCAATGTTCTACCTGCGTGGAGGCTGAACATGGAGGAGGACCAATGTTCCACCTGCGTGGAGGCGGAACATGGAGGAGGACCAATGTTCTACCTGCGTGGAGGCTGAACATGGAGGAGAACCAATTCTCTACCTGCGTGGAGGCTGAACATGGAGGAGAACCAATTCTCTACCTGCGTGGAGGCTGAACATGGAGGAGAACCAATTCTCTACCTGCGTGGGGTTTGAAATGGAGGAGAAACCAATTCTTCCCTCGTGGAGGCTGAACATGGAGGAGGACCAATTCTCTACCTGCGTGGAGGCTGAACATGGGGGAAAGAACCAATTCTCTACCTGCGTGGAGGCTGAACATGGAGGAGAACCAATGCTCTACCTGTGTGGAGGCTGAACATGGAGGAGGACTAATGTTCTACCTGTGTGGAGGCTGAACATGCATGAGGACCAATGTTCTACCTGTGTGGAGGCGGAACAATGAGGAGGACCAATGTTCTACCTGTGTGGAGGCGGAACAATGAGGAGGACCAATGTTCTACCTGTGTGGAGGAGGAAGATGGAGGAGGACCAATGTTCTACCTGTGTAGAGGCTGAACATAGAGGAAGACCAATGTTCTACCTGTGTAGAGGCTGAACATAGAGGAAGACCAATGTTCTACCTGTGTGGAGGCGGCACATGGAGGAGGACCAATGTTCTACCTGTGTGGAGGCGGCACATTGAGAAAGAACAATGTTCTTTCAAAGAAGCTAAATCTCTCCTCTGTAAGATAACTCCTATAGTGATTAATGACTGCATGAACAGATAAGAGTGAAAAGAGGGGGGGAGGAGAAAGGAAGGATAAGAAGTGAAGGAGGAAGAATTTTTCTCTAATAAGATATCTAATAAACCTACTTATTTTTACTAATAAGGCTGATTTGTGGAAAGATGCTTTAAAATTTGGAGTTACACTTTAAAATATCAGGAGTCCCAGTGACATTTTTTCAGTTTTAGTACAGGTTTCCTGCCTGTGAAATTCATAAGCAACAACTAGCGATGCAATGTCAAACAGGGTGGTCTGGTTGCCTCACCCGAAAGTGGCATTGTACTGAAGGCCAGACCACTCCGGTGTGGTGCTGCTGCTTCTGTCATTGCACATTTTGTTCAGAAACACTTGGGATATTACTTGTGTGGAGGCGGCACATGGAGGAGGACCAATGTTCTACCTGTGTGGAGGCTGAACATGGAGGAGGACCAATGTGCTACCCGTGTGGGGGGCTGAAATGGAGGAGGACCAATGTTCTACCTGTGTGGAGGCTGAACATAGAGGAGGACCAATGTTCTACCTGTGTGGAGGCTGAACATGGAGGAGGACCAATGTTCTACCTGTGTGGAGGCTGAACATGGAGGAGGGACAATGTTCTTTCCTGTGTGGAGGCTGAACATGGAGGAGGACCAAAGTTCTACCTGCGTGGAGGCGGCACATGGAGGAGGACCAATGTTCTACCTGTGTGGAGGCGGCACATGGAGGGGGACCAATGTTCTACCTGTGTGGAGGCTGAACATGGAGGAGGACCAATGTTCTACCTGTGTGGAAAGGGGGCACATGGGGAGGACCCTTTTTCTACCTGTGTGGAGGTGGAACATGGAGGAGGACCAATGTTCTACCTGTGTGGAGGCGGCACATGGAGGGGGACCAATGTTCTACCTGTGTGGAGGCTGAACATGGAGGAGGACCAATGTTCTACCTGTGTGGAGGCGGCACATGGAGGAGGACCAATGTTCTACCTGTGTGGAGGTGGAACATGGAGGAGGATGCTTTTTTGGAGCATGTATGTGAAAGCCAGCTACACAGCAATAGGTAAAGCTGTGTAGATGCTATGGCCCACTACACTAAGGGCATCCATACTGTTCTAGATAACATGATCTACATTTGGCAAGCTGAGGGTATGGTTGACCGAGGGCTCACAGACTGTTGCCCACATACCCCTAATGTCACGGCCTACGTATTTTACCACGACCTCCAAATTCAAAGACTAGATTTGGAGGTCATGTATGATGTAAGCACCGATCCCAGAAAAACTTCCAGAGAATACACCCCTCCTATTTATATGGCCCCATGCACCCAGCCTATATCAAAAAGTGTGTGCTTTTGGTATACACTGGACTAGTATGCATTGGTGCATTGTCTTTGTTACATATATAGATTTAGTATAGATAGTGTAATTTTCCAGACAGCGTAATACACTTTCTAAACTGGTTCTGGGAATCGTGGAACACAAGCAATACTGCCACTTAACTCTTATAAATTACTAAGAAGTTATGGAGGGATACAACCCCACAACCTCATCTCTGCAAGACATGTGAGATTTGCCTTCAAGAATTTTAGGAATCCTGTTTGGCATCCACTACACGAGCTATAAAAGTGGCCCAAGTGGTTGCCATCCAGCATTCTCTGAAGCACAGATGACGTTTCACATGGCACCAAATAGGTTCAGGATCCTAATTATGAGAGGAGGGAATATGTTTACAGTAGGGATTTTCCAGCTGTAGTTTAACTAAAACATCCAGAATGCTCGGAGCTGCAAGTCTGCACCGGGTAAAGAGCTACAGGTTGGAGACTACCAATTTAAGGAGTTCCTCCTGTTATAAAAAGTATTTCCATAAATCAACAGTACAGACAAAAATAAGAAACTTTATAATATATTTTATCAGAGAAAAATGTTTTGTGCTTCACCGAGAGCTTAGATTACAGCTGCCCACAGAGGTCTATGGAGTTAGGAGTGGGACACACATACACATTAGCAGCAACTGCATGGAGGACATTAGAAAAAAAGTAAAAAGTAGGGTCACTGCGAGTCCAGCACTACAGTAAGATAAAGCACTCATTATATAGCCAGCACCATCTGTGTGTCTTTCTGCTTCTTGCCCCCGCCCCTCTTAATAGACCACTTTGGGCAGCTGTAACCTGAGCTTTCAAAGAAGCTAAATCTCCCCTCTGTAAGATGACTGCTATAGTGATTAATGACTGCATGAACAGATAAGAGTGAAAAGAGCAGGGGCGGGGTAAAGGAAGGATAAGAAGTTAAGGAGAAAGCATTTTTCTCTAATAATAATAATAATAATAATATTAAAAAACCTGCTTATTTTTACTAATAAGGCTGATTTGTGAAAAGTTGTTTTATAATTGGAGCTACACTTAAAAATATCAGACGTCCCAGTGAACATTATTTTCAGTACAGGTTTCCAGTCTGTGAAACTCATAGGCAACAACTAGCGATGCAATGTCATACAGGGTGGTCTGGTTGCCTCACCCGAAAGTGGCATTGTACTGGGAGCCAGATCGCTCCGGTGTGGTGCTGCTGCTTCTGTCATTGCACATTTTGTTCAGAAACATGTGGGATATTACTTGCAAAAATAAAAAATAATAAAACCACCCAATAACAAATACTTTGTTATCTCACAATGCAACAAGTGTTTCTTACCTGATGACGAAGTGAATTATTGGTCAGCGTCGGCGTTCCTGAAATCCCACTATTATGTTTTGCGTGAATGTTGTTTACTGGTGGCAGTTTGGCAACCTTACCGGATTTGCTGTTATTGGTGATGCTGCTGGGACCAGCTGAAGACTTTCGCTTTTTCCCTGAAAACTTGTCCAGGGAAGCATGAGAATGAGAAAAGGTGTTATGCGAGTTCACAGCTTGGTCACCAGCCTGGTGAACGAACGGCCCGAGTGAAAGCGTGGAGTCACTGCTATTCATAACTACGCTCATGCGTTTTATCGATTCCGCAGGGTTTCCTGTCGGAGGACCCCTCCCTGATTGGTCATGTTTAAGACTCACAGAGCGATTGTTCACAAAATTGAGGCCGACACTATGCGGACTGCCGTGGGACAACGTTGTGCCGGGAGAGTGGTACGTTCCAGAGTTCACCACACAGTTTTTCCTAAAAGACTCAGTGGAATGGGAAGGGGGGTGCGCTAGCAGCTGGGGAGGGGAGTTATTTTTGCGTTTCTTTCCTGAGCCGCTGCTACTGCAGTTCGTGCTGCTGGCGGGGGGTTCCTTAGGTTTCACAGCCTTGTTGGATTTTAATTTTTGAGGTTTGCTGGAGACTGGGCTAGGCAATGAGGAAAGCACTGACGGTGTGGATGCTGAAGAGGACACTTGTCTGGATTGCATACTACTGGTGGGGTCTGTTGCAGTGTGAGTGCTTAGTGTAGTTCCTTGTGAAAGGACTTTGTCCACAGACGTACAGGGAGAGGTCACAGGTGTTGGGGGAGAGGTAACTGTGCTGGGCGAGAGGAAACCAGTGTTGTTCATACTCTGTAACACAGGCGTTGAATTTGTGCTGGTCCGGTGTGGAGCATGTGTGGATGAACTGCTAGATGCTGGAGGAATTTTCCTGGCAAATAAGGCAAAATACAAATATCAGTAAGATGATCCTTACTTTGATCCTGTGCAATTATCGGAAGTACGACCAATCCCTACTGGATGGACAAACAAAATAGGTTTTCCAGAGAATACTATTTTCTGAAAGGTCCTACGACGGGATTAAATGAGCTTTCATGTTCTGCATGAACTTGTCCTGATATGGCCAAGTGTCCATAAGTGCTCTCACTATTTCTGCTACTGGGAACTATTAAATCAGGACATTAGTAGCGGTGGTGATATTGGTGATCGCAGCTTCCACATCTGCAACATTAACACCCTCTGCTATGTCTGACTGTTACCCTGTTTCCCCGAAAATAAGACATAGTGCATATTTTTTATGCAATTCAGAGTTTGGCTGCTTATGCTGATATTTGTGATGAAATCACTACAGTATATTAATACATGTTAATTTTTTGTTCAACAATAAATGTGAATTCTTGTTCTTAAAAAATAAGAAATTCCCTAAAAATAAGTCTCAGCTCGTCTTTAGGATCAAAAATTAATATAAGACACTGTCTTATTTTCGGGGAAACAGGTTATGGGCTTAATGAAGCACTCCGGTAGTTACATTTTCTTTCTTAGTCAACTATTCTGCCAATATATATGAGGGCGTTGGCATTACCTTTATCCTCTTTACATTTTAGATGTCAATTCCCGTATTTTTATTTCTCAATTACTGAAGAGCCACACAGGCTTCATTCATTTTAAATAAAAAAAAAAAAAAAAGAAAAGAAAAAAAGGTGGACAAGTCTTCTGAAGGAGCCACCTGCTAGGGTTAACAAGATGCACAATGCATATGGAAGCAAACATGTAGAGGGAATTATCAATTCTGATGTAATACAGAGCAGTGGTCAGTTTATTATCCCTGGTAAAAGGTAAGAAACTGGTTTCTCTCCACGGAAAAATAATATGTAACATTCAAATCTGCGGTATGATGTGTTGGGGAAACACTGTGAGGGGATGTCTATCTAGCATGTTCAATAGCATGCATCATGTCATAGGGAATTAAGGGCACACTACACTGACCTTCTGGACTGCACCACTGGTGAAATATCTTGGGAAATTACATTAGTTGTGGCTGGACATGAGTCAAGTGTGACTCTTAATAGTGCCTTATATAATTTTTTTCAAGAACAAATGTCATGCTATCAAAGGGGTATTTTCACCACATTGATGAGTGTTAAACATTTAGGCAAAGGTAAATAAAGACTATTACCAAATGTTCTGATTTGGCTTCCTAGCTAGAGCTGTTATCTCCTCCTTGTGTCCTCAATTTCTACTAGGTACCTCTCCCTGCTGCATCCTCTCAGCAGCAGAAGCTTTAATTTCTTACTTACAAGTTTTAACCCTTTAGAGCTCTGTAGCCTTGACCACTGCAGTTTCCAACTCTCCTAGACTCATGTCGCTGTATTAGGATCTGCTAGGAATAGCAGAGCTGGTATGCCAATCACTGCTGTAGAACCACCCACAGCCTAACTGGGAAGTGGGAGCCTGAAGTTGGCTGTGAAGAGCAGTTTCTTTAAAAAAGCATGCCAATGGAGAACACTCCTCAGTACGAAAGGACCTTGCCTAGGCTATATAGACACAGGCTAATGTGCAAAACGTCTTCCATTCTCTGGCATATCGTTATACCGGAAGGGCACTGGTGTGTGTAACGTAAACTTGACTTAACAAGGGAGCACACTGTATGATCTTGCAATGTGAGAAGAGTTGATATGGCAACCAAGGATGAAAAAACCCAGCCTTAAAATTTCAGGGCTTTATTATAAACATTAAAAATGAACAAAACAGCATCCCCCATAAGGAACAGCCAAGTATGGCTAATGCGTTTTGGGTGTGCGATCACCTCTGAAATGCATTAGCCATACTTGGCTGTTCCTTATGGGGGATGCGGTTTTGTTCATTTTTAATGTTTATGATAAAGTCTTGAAATTTTAAGGCTGGGTTTTTTCATCCTTGGTTGCCGTATCAACTCTTCTCACACTGCAAGTTTGTACTACGCTGTCTCCAGGCAGGATACGAGCACGGACGGCCCGGCGTCTGACTCTTGGGTGAGCTGGCATGCACCTTTTGTTACTAGCACACTGTATCATGTCCGCCATAACATTGGAGCTACTGATTTGTGTGAAATATGTCATTATGATGTTCCTCTTACACATCTACAGTCTGGCATTATCCAGATTTTAAAAGATGGCATGACTAAATGGAAATAACCACTTCATAAAATGAACAACCTTTTCATTTTTAGGTCCAAGAGTATGGGCTGATTGCTTTCTTAGTATTCGGTTTAATTTTTAAGAAGTCCTAAATCTATAATCATAAAGTGAAATATTTCTTCCACCATAGACAGAGCCAATGTGCTCCTCTGCATACTGTGTTACTAAGAAGTTAAATGTATAACCAGTCTGCAGTAAGGTCCTGAACAGCCCTTAGAAGCTATATCCATGTACACGTAATTATGTAAAAAAGACGCTTTAATTGCTATAAAGATATGTTTTCAACTTAACACAGTTTTGTTGTTTAAGGGTATTCTTTTTCTTTTTTGTATGATTGAGAGTCTAGAATGTTTGGTAATTCAGCAACTATCACGTTAATGGACAGTGACATTACAGAGTAAAAATGTGTTTCGGCTCCCCAGCTTCAGATACAAATTTCACCAGGGTCATTCTGTTTGTGCTTCCCTTGCTTTGCCCTGCCTCCTTATACAGTCAAAGGGAATATGTCGCCAATTTTATTTATTTTATTTTTTTTTACTTATTAAATCAAGCCCCTGATCCATATGCTTTTCCTCTCAGTCGTTTTTAATTCCTGATTGTAGATTTCTCTATTCGGCCGTCTATATATGATTGTGGGGAAGACATTCTTGCTTGCACTGCTTTAACAGCAGCCAGAGAGATACTTTACAGCAGCTTCATGCCCACAGGATTCTTAAGACAGATTCTGTCCCATAGACATCTACAGGAGAGTTTTCACTGTGAAGGGAGGGGAGAGGGGGAGCTGTGACATCTCCTCTTGTGACTGGTGGATTCTGTGTTATCTGTACACAATGGTGTCTCCTTTCAGTGTGACCCTCTTTGTGCCGAAAATGAGCACACTGCTGAAAAGCTCTCTAAACAGAACAGGAAGTGTCAAACGATTATTAGGCCTAGTGGCCAAAGTGAAAACTGCAGGAATCAGGAATTATTAAAAAAAAAAATACTGAAAGTAATATGGAAAATTAAAAAAAAAAAAAAATTCCTAAAAATGTGTTTAACATTAAAATGTGAATTAAACAATAAGTCATTATTTTGATGACACATTCCCTTTAAGGAATAACCTACCTCCACATCTGGGAGTTAAGATGTTTGCCCACCATGAAGTTAAGTGCACATCGGATGTGGTCCCACCGCTTGTCAAAGACATAATATCCTCTCCCAATCTGCCTGCTACCAAACGAGCAAAACTGCGAACGGAAAGAAAAAAAAATGAATTCTCCTAAAATCCGATGTACTCACCTTCTATGTTGCTAATAACACATTTAATATGGCCACTCGACTACATCTAGTATTCAGTATCACTTACAGCTGCTGGTCGAGGGTGATGATCTGAATAATGACAGTCCAGTTTTTCAGCGGATTCTTCTTTCTCATCCCCTTCCCCCTCATCGCTAGACAAGCGGGAGGATGGCTCAGCCGCAGGTACTACTGGTTGTGGAGATTCGTGCACGGATGGTGAGCCATTGGGAGCGTTACCACTGTGCTGCGCTGGGTAACCAGATGGCCTAGAAACAACCATAATAACAAACAGTTAAAAATGTCCTTAATTTTTAAAGCAAAGAGCTCTCAAAAATAAACATAAAACCAACAAAAAGATAATGGCAAATGTCCGAGTGGTGCAAAAAAAATAAAATCTTTGTACATTAACAAATCCGGCTTGGTTGAGATCTTAACGGCAGAAATCTCCGGCTTGGAAATGAACATTTTACTACACTGCTGCTAAATGCTTCACCTGTCAGAAGAAAGTAGCTTCCACTGAATGTACCCAAGACATCCTCCCTAAGCCGACCATCTACCAACTTAAAAAGATTTTGAATCACCAGTGATCTAGTTCTTAAGATTATGATGGGATATAGTCTAAAACAGCGTAATGCAGCACAAACCTGAACATCCTAAATTGTATTTACTGGGAGTGCACTCTCCAGAAAGTCAGATCAAAAACCTTCCCAAATGGTTAAACCAAAAAACACAATAGGAAGCAGCACATCCAAAAAAATACAAATTTCCACAAACCTTATTCACCCATGTATATCTGTACAATTATATAATGTTTATGTATATATATGTCTTTGTGCATCTGTATGTGTGTCAGGGCTGTGGATTCGGAATCATGGAGTCAGAGTCTATTTTGCAGGAGTCGGAGTCGTCATAAAATGGACTGACTCCCAAAATATATAAATTGTTGGACCAGTTAGTTCGATGCAAAGAACAAGAGGAATTGGGTCCGGCCAGTGCTACTGCTCCCATATCTCATTACATGAGGAGTGTAACTGATGACATGGAGCAGGCAAAGCGCTGCCCCAGGGGAAAAGATTCCGCTCCCAGGGCAAACAGATTTCAGCAAAATTATTCACCTGCTTTCAATGAAGTAGAAGAGTTCAACCATTCATCAAAACTGACTGTGGCTGAGGCAATTCCTTTATACCCTGACATTGTTAGAGATGTTGCCCCTGTGGTCACCGCTTTGCTCCCAACCCAAGTTAGTGTAGAGAGGCAGTTCTCTAGCCTGGAAATAATGAGATCAGATGTGAGGTCATGTATGCAGGATCTGATGGAGGCAATACTCTTTCTCAGAACAAATTCAGAGACTCCACAACTGTTCCTGCAGTGTTTTGCATATTTACAATTTTTGTGTGTTCTAAAGTCATATCCAATAAATATATTTTACACTAATAAGCAAAATGGTAACAATGTTTTGACTTTCAGGCTCCATATCTCACCATCCACTACAGCTTTGTACATGAGGCTACTGTAATTTTATATACAGTCATCTTACCTATCTTATACATAAATTTGACTTGCAAGTATTTGGCATCTGCTTAGTTCTGCAGATTCTTTCCTGTAACTGCATTGTTACTGTTTTGCTCCTAAAAATCAAAATGTTATTTTTTTATTATTTTGTTAGTATTTGGGAAATCCACCTTTGGTTTTCAATACTGCCCGAATCCTTCTGGGCTCTGGATCAAATTCAAGCATATCTTGACCAAAATCTGATGCCAGGTCTCTTCTACACGTTCCCAATGTTGGTGCAGACTGGGCTTGGATACAAATACAGCTTTTTCTTCAACTCTACCCACAAGTGTTCAAAAGATCAAAACATTGTTACCCTTTTGCTTGTCAGTGTCTGTTCTACCTAAATAGCTTGATTATTGTATCATAATGTGATAAACAGCCTGATGTTACCATTTTACTACAGTAAAGTTATCACTTAAACATGCGCCATGTATGAGGGAGTCGGAGGTTTGAGAAATTGAGGAGTCGGAGCTTTGGCTTGCCGACTCCACAGCCCTGGTGTGTGTGTGTTATATATATATATATATATGTTTAGCAAAAGAAGTAAAACAAGCCTATAATCCCCTTTCTCTTAGTATCCCATGCTCACTGGATTTTATTTATTTTAAATATATATTATAATAATAAATATATTTATGTATGGTTTTAGCAAAGGATAAAAACAAGCCTTAATTCCCCTCTTTGCTCCTCTAGTTCCCATGCTCACTGGGTCCCTGCTACCTAGTACCTGGTTTTGACAAACTGGCTGAATGGGCTTTCCCAGCCATTTCCTATTACTAGTCCGTCCCTGTTGTAGCTAGTGATTAACGGAGCAAGTATTTCCTGTGCTTTTTAGACCAGGACCTAGAAAGAGGAGGACAGCAGGAATCTGATGATTGTAAGAACAGCACCTCCCCACAACTATATATACACCGTCTGGCAACATGAATGTGAACAGGAAACATATTTAAACCTGTCCTAACATCCACCTGTGACAGCTCATCAGTTATGTTATCTTCAGTGCAGAGTATACTGGCGTCTTCTTTGAGAGGACCAGCTCCATAGAAGTTTACTTTTTACTGCAGTCTTGGATAGTAATCTCAAAGACGTTTCAAATGCTTTGTCTGGCAGGTTATGCCTTATTTATCCCTCTACTAGAGGTCTGATGTCAAGATGTCTGCACATTGTACTGCAAAATCACAAGGGGCAGATTATTTTCTGTCAGAGGAAAACAATCTCACAACCACATTGCAATATTGAATAAAGCTGCAAAATATCACCTGTAATTGAACACAAATCATCATCAAGAAGCCCTGCTCTTATTGAGAAAGGAGTTTACCTTATGGCTATTGCTACAAGGCAATGATAAGCTACCATATTTATTAAAAATGCAATCCCATGTTGTAAAGTGCTGGCATACTGGTAGAATATTCCATCACTTTAGCCCCTTGCTCCGTCGCCCCTGCTTAGAATGAAGCGTCCTGACATCAGGGCCTGAAACTGAACAAGAATTCCAGATGAAAGACCAATAAATTGGTTGACCTCCAAATTAGCATAAGAGACATCAGAAAACTGGAAAATATTTTACAAGAAAAACTGAAGTGCACCTTGGAAGACTGGGGTTGTGAGGCTTAGCCTTGCTGGGTACCGAAGGCTTCACTTCAGGGGCAGAAAGTCCATGAGAATTTTGGTGCGGTTCCTGGGAAGATTTCGAAGGTGAGGGATGCGGTTCCCTGAGCGCAGGCGTCTGTTGCTGTTCAGCTTGACGTAGCAGTTCTTTTTCCCTGGTTTTACTTTTGTGCTCGGCTAATAACACATCAAAAACCTTTCTTGCGCCCTTGTACTGCTCTCCTGTAGCCTAAGGAATGTGTCTAGAGGGGGAAAATGAAAGGATGAACATGTATATGTATTGCTTGACATAGTCACAAAGTGGAGCACGCCGCATGTAGAGCAAGAAAAGAATGAATGCAAAGTATTCCATAGAAAGGCAGGTATAGAGCACACCCACGGAAAACCTCTTCACAGTGTGGATAGAAGTTTAAAGCCCAATTCCACCTGCAAAACCATTTTTCTGTAATCTCACAACAATAAAATACCTCACCCCTACACTGCCGAGCCCTTACCCCTCAATCTTTCTCATGCCCCGATGCCTCCTTCTCTGCAGTTGTTAATGGCTTCCTGCATACATGTAAGGTGACAACATAGGGTGGACTTACCTTGCATGTCAGAGATCTAGTGCACGGCTTCTTTGTCTCAACATCGACAACTCCACAGTGTATATCAGGGTCGAACTCTCGATCTGTATGGATGAAGACAAGCTCTCAATAGATCACCACAGGCAACAAACAATCCACTCTAGTAAAATCCACTGCTCAAAAAAAAAGGGAACACTAAGATCCCACATCCTAGATCTCAATGAATGAAATATTCCAGTTGCAGTGCTTTAATCATTACATAGTGGAATGCGTTGAGAACAATAAGACATAAAAATGATCAATGAAAATCAATGAATATCCCATGGAGATCTGGACTTGGAATGAAACTCAAAATCAAAGTGGGAAATCCAATTTCAGGCTGATTCAACTTCAGTGGAAATGCCTCAAGACAAGGAAATGAGACTCCGTAATGTGTGTAGCCTCCACGTGCCCGAATGACCGCCCTACAACGCCTGGGCATGCTCCTGATGAGGCGGCAGATGTTCTCCTGAGGAATCTCCTTCCAGACCTGGATTAAAGCATCAGTCAACTCCTGGACAGCCTGTGGTGCAACATGGCGATGGTGGATTGAACGAGACATGATGTCCCAGATGTGCTCAATTATGCTTGGATACAGGTCTGGGGAACGGGCTGGACAGTCCATAGTATCAATGCCTTCATCATGCAGGAACTGCTGATACACTTCAGCCACATGAGGCCTAGCATTGTCATGCATCGGCAAGAACCCAGGGACACCTGCACTGGCATATGGTCTCACAATAGGTTTGAGGATCTCATCCCTGTACCTAATGCAGTCCGGGTACCTCTGGTTAGCACATGGAGGGCCATTGAACCCCCACCCACCATTACTGACCCACTGCCAAACTGGTCATGCTGGAGGAAGTTGCAGGCAGCAGAACCTTCTCCACGGCATTTCCTGACTCTGTCACATGTGTTCAGTGTGACCCTGCTCTCATCCGTGAAGAGCACAGGGCGCCAATGTTGAATCTGCCAATCTTGGTGTTCTCTGGCAAATGGCAATCCCCCTGCACAGTGCTGGGCTATAAGCACAACACTGACTTGTGGACATTGGGCCCTTATACCACCCTCATGGAGTCTGTTTCTGACAGTCTGAGCAGACACATGGATATTAGTGTCCTGCTGGAGGTCACTTTGCAGGGCTCTGGCACTGCTCCTCTTGTTCCTCCTTGCACAAAGGAGGAGGCAGTGGTCCTAATGCTAGGTTGTTGCCCTCCTACGTCCCCCTCTCCCCTCCTGGTATCTGCCCCATGCTCTGGACACTGTGCTGACAGACACAGCTAACCTTCTTGCCACAGCACGTATTGATGTGCCATCCTGCACTACCTGAGCAACTTCTGTGGTTTGTTGACACCTCCTCATGCTACCTCTAGGGGTGAGAGCAATGACCAAATGAAAAAGTGACCAAAGCAACAGCCAAAATAGATGAGAACAGAGAAATGGTCTATAGTCACCATCTGCAGAACCACTCCTTTATAGGGGTTGTCTTGCTAATTGCCTGTCATTTCTACCTGTTGTCTGTTGCATTTGCAGCACAACAGCAGGAGGAATTGATTCACAATCAGTGTTGATTCATAACTGGACAGGCTGATTTCACAGAGGTGTGTGACTTGGAGTTACATTGTGTGGTATAAGTGTTCCCGTTACTTTTTTTTGAGCAGTGTATGTATCTAAAAAGACATGATTTAACCATTAAACATAGATGTAGCTGATACAACCATCTTTAAATCAATTCATACTAAATACTGAGAAGAGCAAAAAGCTCTAGAAAAATTGTTAATGGTGCACACAAAAACACAGGTAACAAATATGGCAGGAGAGTGGACAGGTTCTGTTTAACCAGTTCCTGCCCACACCGTTTTCAATTATTTTAGTACACGTGGGTTTAAATTCTATTACACCTTCTTGAGCCTGGTTCTACAAATATTTTTGTCTTTTTCCCCGTGATAAATAAGACTATTTTTTCCTTTTTTTTTTTCATCGTAATATCAGGGAAACTGGTAAAAATAAAATATTAAACAGCAAAAACTGGCACTAAAATGAGTTTTGTTATTATGTAACTTTTTCATTATGAATTTCTTGTATAGGGGACAGAGATAAAAGTTGTAGCTTCGGCTCTTTATTTTATTTAATGTATTTATTTTACATATTGTGTCCCATAAAAGTGTTTCCCTTTGTAACTGGAGCCAATATATTAGTCCCAGTTATAGGGGAAATACTGCGCCCTCAATTCACTGCAAAGCTGATCTACAATTATCGAGCTCTGCTTCCTGCCAATCTCATTGAATGTTTTCAATACAGCGACTGGGAAGGCAGGAACGGTAATAGACTGTCCCTGCCTTTTTCAATGGAGATCCTGGTGGCCAGCTCTCTGCTCCAACAGCTGCACAATCACTGTGTCGCTGCAAACTCTGCAAGGACACTTGTACAAAGTTATATGCAAGCAATTAAAGGCACACGGTCTAACACAGTTTTGGTTTTAAAGTACTGTAAGGCAATGTACATGGGGAAAAAAAACCAGATGCCAATAGAACTTACTAAATGGGAAAACGGAGATGAAAAAGTACTTAAGGACTTTAATTGACAATAAACTTGCCAGTGTCAGGCGGCTGCCTTAAAGGCAAGTAAGATCATGGGGTGCACCAAATGGAGCACAGATGTCCATGACCTGAAAATAGTACCTCCACTAGACAAATCACTAGTCAGAACATACAAGGTACAGTTTTGTGTAAAGTCTTAGGCTGCAGTTTACAAGAAAAACAGCAGAGCTCAATCAAGTTAAGCAATCGGTAGCTAACGTAATAATGAAATAGGATGACAACGGTACTGATAAAGGTCATGGGAATTCTAGTTAGGTTAGAAAAAAAGGCCGCTAAAACCGATCTAATGAGTATGTGTAACTATATTTACGGTTAATACAAAGGTCTCCTCATTTATATCCAGGACTCTTATCTAGATCAGGTGGCATCTTCTACGTCTAGAAGAAAGGTGGTGTCCATACAAATATGGAAGGGATTCTTTACTGTAAAAGCAGCCAAGCTATAGACCTCTCTGCCAGAGGAAGTTCTGATGATGAATTCACTATAAGGTTATGTTCACACGGCGTTTTTCAGATCCGTTTTTAAATCCGCTTTTCGGACCCAAAAAAAGCATCTAACAATGTGCAGTGTGATTTACATTAGTTTCAATGTAAAACACGCATCGCCGTTCAGACGAGGGATCGCTGATGCGTGTTTACGTGCGTCTTTTCGATGCGTTTTTCGGATCCGTTTAAAGAATTGCCATGTCATTGCGTTTTTTGCAAGTGAAATCCCCATAGGAAACAATGGAGTGCGGTTTTTGGCGCCTGAAAAACGGACCCAAAACGCAACACACTTTTGGGTACGTTTTGGATGCGTTTTTCGCAGCCGAAAAACGCATTGGATTAAAATTTGAATGGCTGCGATTTGAAAAAACACATTGGAAAAACAGACCCAAAAAACGCATCCAAAAACGCATGCAAAACGTATCCAAAAATGCATTTGCAGATGCGTTTCTGGAGACGGTTTTTGGATGCTGTTTGGATGCAGTTTTCAATGTATTTTTCATGTAATGTAAGACGGATCCAACACGCCGTGTGAACATACCCTAAGACTTCAAAAGGGGCCTGAAGGCATTTCCCTAGTGTAACAAATATTACAAGTGAAGATTACTGGAGATGGGTTGTTGATCGGGGATTTACTCCCTTACTAATGCATACAAATGATGGCTCAATCATCTTCTTTACATAAAACAGGCAAGTTAAAGAATACCAGATGTCTTATCTTGTAACACAGACTAAACAAGCAAGGAGAAAATAAAAAGCTAATGTTTCCTGTCAAATACTGGGGCTATTCTGGACATCATTCTATACAACCATCAAGAAGAAATACCTGACAGTCTCTTGTGTAAGTGTTTCCTACAGTTTGTGTCTTCTTGCTTCTTTTCCACATTCGGAGGAGTTGAGAGAATTCCTTTACCATTTGGTATCTGTCCAGGGGAAGGCAAAGGTGGCTTTGGTATTGATTGCCAATTAAGGCCAGTCTTTACTGAGGAGCTGACAGAAGAGGAACAGGTAGACCCAGCAGCGGATTTGGAGAACACACCGTCTGTCTTTGGGATTGTATGCATTTTCTCCACCTTAACAGAGGGTGTCATTCTGGTGTGTAGAACATGCAAAAAACGACATTAAAGCACATCATTTATGATGCTCATATACAAGTTATCAGAAAATATACACCGGACCAGACATGAAATCAAGTACATTTTGTTACAACACTAATAGATTGCAATCCATTTGGTAAACACTAATAAAGACGTTCAAGGGGATTATACTTTGCGCTAACTGGCTCTATCTATGATCAGTGGACTTGACTGTAGCGCAATGCACAGTGCCATCGATACTACTGTGGCTGTGCCAGGTAAGGCAGCCCTAGTCAGTGGAATAGGCAGGGCCACACTCCTATATATATCAATGTCTTGGAATTTGCAGTGCTGGAGCAGAGTGCAGGCCTCTGCTGACTGGTGGGGGTCCGACTGCCTCAACGCTAGTGTCCTATCAATTTAGAAGGTGGAAAATAATTTCCCTTGGCACAGAAGACAAAATGGAGGACATTTCTGAAATTATTGGATAAAAAGTGTCTAAGAGACAGGATCCCCCCCTTTCCCCGGAATAAAAACCCCCCAAATCTGTCATGTCGGGGTGCCGTTTTGCCAGGGGGGAAAAAGGGGCCTCTTTACACGGCTTATTTTGCCGCGGATTGGCGCCGTACTGCGCCCCCGGGTTTTGCGCTGCAGTACGGCCCCAAACCCGGGGGCAGCAAAATTTACAGTAATCCATGCTTCTTTAGAGAACAGTGGAATCCGTCGTCCCCCCCCTCGGGGGGAACCCGGGCCGCGGGGGGAAAAGGGACATGCACTTTATTTAGGCGCGGACGCGCCGTAAACAATGCTTGTTTTGGGGGGGAGCGCCGGCCCCCCCTGTCCCCCCCCTTTAAATTTCACGGGATTTGTGAGCCCCAATACGGCTCACAAAATCCGCCCGGGAATAAGCCGTGTGAACACGGCCAAACAGTAAAGGGGGGGGTCCCCCATTCTGGGGGTCGAGACCCAAAGAGAAGATGGTTAGGAAATAAAAAGGGGGGCAATAACATATTATATATTATACTTTACAATGGGGAAGATATAGATACGTGGGGGAAAAAAAGTCAGCCCCCCAAATTTTTTTCCTTTTTTTTTTTTTTTCCCACAAAAAGGGAGAGGCCTGTAATTGACATCATAGGTCGCCTAAACTATGAGAGAAAAAAATGAGAAAGAAAACCAAAAAAACCACATTGTCCGTTTTGAAAAGAATTTTTTGAAAAATTATGGTGGAAAATAAGTATTTGGTCCCCTAAAAAACAAGAAAGGGTTTTTCTGGCTCTCACAGCCCTTTTAAAACAATTTCTTAAGGGCCCCCTTTTGGTTCTCCACTCATTCCCGGGTAGTAATGGCCCCGTTTGAACTTGTTATCAGTATAAAAGACACCTACCCACAGCCTAAAAACTTTCACACCCCAAAAAAACTCCACTATGGTGAAGCCCCAAAAGTATCGCAGGACACCAGAAACAAAATTGAAACCCCTGCACCAGGTGGGAAAAATGAATCTGCAATAGGCAAGCAGCTTGGTGTGAAGAAATAATGGGGGAAAAAAAAATTAGAAAATGGGAACATTTAAAAACCACTGATAAACTCCCCCCCCCTCTGGGGCTCAACAAGATTCACCCCCTGGGGGGCAAAATTATCACAAAAACGGTGAGCAAAAATCCCAGAAACCCCACGGGGAGGGGGGGGGGCCTAGTGGGTTTACCCGCAGAGAGCCCGGGGGCCAACGTAACAAAGGCTACCATCAGTAAAATACTATCGCCAGGGGACTCAATCCTTTCAGTGCAGGGCGTGTCCCACTGGGTTAAGCCAGTACAAAGTCCGGGGGCCCCTCTGAAGTTTGCTAGAGAGGATTTGGAAAGTCCAGAAGAGTATGGGGAAATGTCATAAAGGTCAGATGAAACCCAAATTTAAAAAGGTTTGGGGGAAACCCCAACTTGTCGTTGGGTTTTGGGGGAAGAGAAAATTTTTCCTTTTTAAGGGGGCCCCTTTTCCAAGAACACAATTAAACCCACTGTGGCATGGGGGTGGCAACATCTTGGCTTTGGGGGTGTTTCTGTGCCAAAAAGGGCCCCGGACGACTGTCTGGGGTACATGAAAGAATGAATTTGGGGGCCCTGTATTTGAGATTTTGAGTGCAAACCTTCCCTTTCCAAACAGCAAAAGGGGATTAAAAGATGAAGTGGCTGGGTCTTTTAGCATTGGGCAAAGATCCCAAGCACACCGCCAGGGGAAAAAAAAGAGTGGCTTGTTAGAAGCATTTCAAAAGGGCTGGAGTGGCCCAGCCAGACTCCAGATCTCAAACCCCATAGAAAAACCCTTTTGGGTGGGTTCGAGTCCCGTGTTGCCCAGCGACAGCCCCCAAAAAATCATGCTTAGAGGAGATCTGCATGGAGGAAGGGCCAACATACCACAACATTGTGCCAACCTTGTGAAGATTTACAAAAAACATTTGACCCTTTTCATTCCCAAAAAAGGATATAAACAGAGTATCGAGTGAACTTTTGTTATTGACCAATACAAAATTTTCCACAATAAATTTGCAAATAAATTTTTTTCCCAAAAATCAGACAATGTGATTTTTTTGGATTTGTTTTTTCTCATTTTGCTCTCATAGTTTTTGGGGCGACCTTTTTATGTCAATTAAAGGGCCCCTCTATCTTTTTGGTGTGAGAACTTGCACAGTTGGTGGCTGACTAAATACTTTTTCCCCCCACTGTAATTAAAGGGGCTATTAACGGAGGTTACAAAATGGGGCCGGCTGTGGGAAAAATTTAAACCCCCAACGCCATGCCCCTCCCATTGCTCCCTGGGGTCCAGGACCGGGGTTCTATTTTGTGTTGGGTTCTTGTCCCGAAAACAAGGGAGGGGGTTGTGCGCCATTGGCAAGCCTCTCCAGTTTGTCTAGACAGCAGCTCAGAAGTAAAAAGAAGGGGCTTCCAGGATGCTCTAGAGTGGCAGCGGCGGGGACAAGGAGGGATGTATCCATTTTTTCCATCAGCCTATTACAAATTATTTTTTCTTCTTTTAAGCAGATTCAGATTTAAAAAAAAGCTGTATTGGTCTCAGGGATATCCATCGTGATCCGCACTGACATTTTTGCATGGTACTTACATTTTGTCTAGGGATGTTTTGCTTTGCACAGAATGCATGGACCTGTTGTTTCCACCTATCTGTAGCTTTTCTTTGTTTTCTTTGGGAGATTTGATCAGCTTGGAGTTGGAGGAGGCACTACCGCTTGCACTGCCGGACGTACGGGTGCTGCCGCCGCCCGCTTTGCTTTTTGTTGAAGGCAGGGAGGAGTGGAGGGAGTACACGGAGGACGATGGGGGTGTTAGAGGGGCTTTGCTGGAGGACCCATGTCGTCTTTCTAGAATCCAGAAGAAAAATCAGCTATTAGCATATAAGAATCTGAACCTCATACAACAACCTTTAAATCCATTTAGATACATATGTGGTGATCACAAATATGACTGAGAATTTCCCATCCTTCCCAGACTCCACATAGCTATCTTGTACTACAGAGGTGGAGGATGCACCTCTATATAAACAGGTACACTCAGGAGGGCAGAACCCAGGCGCCACTCAGCGAGCCCAGAAACATAAAATATTCTAACAAAATAAGACCTTTCAATTCTCTACATTTTTCAAATTTTAGTGGGAACTTGTGTCTGGCAATTCCCAATGTGCACAGTTCAGAAACATGGTGTGAATGAGGACTTCTCAGCGCTGCGCCTGAACACACGGTGCGCCTCATTTATCATAACACTCTCACTAGAAGTCCCGTCGTCGTTGCCACAGCAACCAATCACAACTTCGCTTTCATTTTCCCAAAGCAATGTAGAAAATAAAAGTGGAGCTCTGGTTGCTATGGGCAACATGGACGGTCTTCTTATTAGACAGTTGTTATAAATGAGGCCGAGTCCAAGATGCTGAGAACACAGAGCGGCCCAATAAAGCTGCCGTTATCCCCGCTCCTACCTTTGGTTCCTTAAATCATTTACATATTTGATTAGAACAACTGAAAGTGTCCAATTCACCAAGGAGCGTCATCTCCCTGGGCATCCGCCATCTGCAACACGAGTGCTGGGAAGAAAAGGCTGCCCGCTCCGGCATGACTCAGGCGCTTTATTACCAATTGCCTTTTTATAGCAATGACAAGAATCCCTTGCCGGCTCGCTCTGCTATTTAAAGAGCAGGTTTGCTTTTTTATACGGTAAAGAGATAGGGCTGTGATCTAGCGAGAGAACGGCGTGTTCAACAATGAGCCGCAGATGCCTTCCTACGTAACCATAGACACAGGAGCAGACGGCGACTCGCAGCCACATTATGACACTACGGAGCTGCACAATCACCTGTGAATTGTCCTCAAGTGATCAGCTCCTGTCAAATGCTATTCAGGTCATACTGCCATCCATGGAAGCTGGAGAACGGCAATGCAAGCAGCACTGCCTCCCCCACGGTGGTCACCCAGCTTTCCTAGGACACTGAAAAGGACGGGTTTGCTCCTGTGTAAGCGAACTAGGCCTGTTCTTCAGGACTACAGGAGAGATAGAGGACCAGCCCTGTGCAATATCGGTTGCTGCACATCTTCCTCAAATGAAATCACTAAAAAGATGCAGAATCACTGGATTGTATTTTTTTTTTAATTGGTAATTTATTACTTTTGGTGCTGATTTTCTACCCGGTAACATAAATGAAGCTTCTGCCACAGAGCTGAAACCAAACATAACGGGGCAGGCTTATCAACATTGTCTAATACATAGACTAGACTGAAAATGTGCCAGATTGATCACAGTGTTGATAAATCTACTGAATGGTTACACTGTCAAGTTGAAGTTTACACTGTGGCTTACTTTATGCCACTAATTGCAGCAAAATATTGGTGCACTGCACGCTAAGCCATGCCCTTCTCACAAAGCCGCATCCCTTTACCACCCTTATCAGATGAGGCACATATCTAGAAACAGTCTAAAATTAATTAGATATGTGGTGTAAGTCATGGACACCAGCATTTCGGAGCACAGTGTGCCAGAATTCTGGCATAACTGCCATCATAGGTGTGCCCTCATGTCCATTAAGGGTATGTTCACACAGTGTATTGCGGCACGTACAGTACGCGCGGCGCAATACACTGTTTCGGGAGCTTGCGCTGATCAGCGCGTACTCCCGAGGACGGAGGGGAGGAGAGGTGGGGGATGGGGGCTGGCCGAGCGCTGGCACCATAGACATGCATTGTTCGTGGCGCGTAATCGCTGCAAATAATTGACGTCACTTATCCCCCCGCACGTAATCCATAGTTCTCTATGAGAGCTGTGGATTACCGTAATTGCGGGGCGTTTTTTTCCACGTATCAAGTGCAATATGAGGCGAAATGCGCCCCAAAATAAGCCGTGTGAACACACCCTAAGTGTCCTCCAAGCCAATATGCCAGTTTTGGATCACAAGCACTCCTCTTTGCTGCACAGTTTTATGATCGTATTTTCATGACTTTTAGTATATTCTGGCACCAGCTGGCAACATGTTGTATATTACACCGGCGCTTTTAGTATTCTTGGCGTCTTCCTATATAATAAAATTGTATGGGCAACATTTATAAAAAAAAATAAATAAATAAAAAAAGAAAAGACCGCGGTTTCTGTGCGAAATGTGACAAAAACCGTGGTCCTGCATCGGAAAAAAAAATGGACGCTTTCTGGCCGATGCAGTGTAGACCTAGCCTAACTACCGATGGCCAACAGTATAAGGCTATGTTCACACGGCTTATTTCAGGGCGTATTTACGTCCGCAAATACGTTTCAAATACGTGTCACAAAGTGTGGCTCGTATTTCGGGTCGTAAATACATTCCCCATTCTTTACTATGGGGATTTATGTTGCAAAATACGCCTCAATAAGTGACAGGGGACTTAATTTTATGATCGTATTTACGGACGTATTTACGTCCGCAAATACGTCGCAAAAATACGCCTTGTGTGAATGACGAGGCGTATTTTACATTGGAATCAATGCTAATCTAATAGTTCATTATTTGAAACTTATTTCAGGACGTATTTGCGGACGTAAATACGTCTGTAAATACGCCCCGAAATAAGCCGTGTGAACATAGCCTAACATCTACAATCCGCACACACAGGACATAGGAGTTCATTAATAGCTGGGGAGAATGGAGGGGTTTTGATGGAAACCGCACAGCAACATACTGACATACAGGGACACTTTAGTACTCGACTAGCAAATGACTTTTCCCCATAAGCGATAATCTGAATTGATCTGTTCCAGACCCCAGAAGATCCTCATTTTATAAGGCATTACATGCATTACTAGGGGTGTACGTAGCTTTATTAGCACTAAAGATACACAGACTTATGATGTTACCCAGATCAGTGATTGAAAATGCAATTCTTTTAACTGTGAAGCACGGCACAGCAAGCAGACGGCCCCTAAGAGAGGAGCAGGTTGGACGCGGTCTGTCACTGGTCTTCAGCACCCAAAAGTCACAGAGCCGCTCAGACCAAGCGGGGTTCTGCTGTGGTACTGTGTGAGAGCTGCGGGGAGGCCATATGCCTAAAGGACTGCGATAACAGCCAGGCACACACCAGGCAGTCGCTGAATGCCAATATGATTTCTTTTCATCAGAATGTGTGGAGTACTAAATTCAATGAGTTGACCAAAGTGGGACTGGATACCATCTTTAGGGCTCATGTACAAGCCAAAGCCATCGGCATGCAACAGGTATGGCACTAATGGTCCGTGACAGTCCGCTGTATCCATACTATCTACCTCTGATACATGTGGCACATTGGGACACTGTCTCATAGTGTTGATACATCAGGCACACTGCCTAGTCTAACATTACACCTTAGATTATGTCACTAACTGTGCCAAGATTTTGGTGCCACGTTATGACACGCCCCTTTGAGGAAGCCACACCTTTTGCTGAGACCACATCCCTTTTGTCAGACAAAGTGCAGACCTGAGACTGTCTAAAACACTTAAAGGGGCCATGCATGTGGAGTATGGCACTTGTGGCTGTCCTCCTCATTCACTTTTATGGGAACTTCCGAAGATGCTAGTTCCCATAAAAGTGGAGGAGGAGGACAGTCGCAAGCGTCACCCTCCTCATCCACATGCATGGCCAGCTCACTGCGAGCCGCTAGCGTAGGGGATTTTACTTCCTGGTAAAACCCCCTTTAATGTGGTTTAAAGCCTGTACGGCAGTATTTCTGTCACTGCCCTGATCAATGTGCCCCAATAAAGCATGTGATGGAGACCATCAAGATTTTGCTGCTTATGAATTCGGACAAACATTACTGTGTCAGAAGGCATAAGGGGGCCAAAGTAGAAGACCAGAGAGCGGGACGACTACTCCACATTTTCCTGGCGTTCGTTCTGGTGCATTCTACCGCCAAATATCACTGTGGTCATTAGGTATCAATATACGCTGTATCAACCCCAATCCCAGTATTAAACCACAGCATGTGAGCCACACCTCTACCTACACATGGAAGATGCCCCCCACAGGAGGGTCAGATACAACAATGATTAATAAGAGAAGGTTTTGTGCATAATAATCCAGATCACTCTGTCCATCTATGAAAACCGGATGATAATACATAGCCAACCAAATTTGCATATGCGTCATATTACATAACTTCCTATGAAAAAATTCTGAGTTACAATGGATGTTGAGCGCAGATATGGCACATGCATCCCAGCACTAATGTCCGTCTGTCCAGCTGTCCTTCCACCCATCTCCTGAGCTCTCCATTTGAGATTATATTTAGGGTATGTTCACATGGCGTGATTTACTCCGTGTAACATAAGCTTTTCTATACGTGTTTGGATCCATCTCTCGGACCCCAAATGAACCCAAACGCGCATCTAATAAATAGTGTGATTTTACACTGCCTGCAATGGTAAAAACGCATCGGCATGTCAATTCTTGATCTGAAAGAAGCAGCAGGAGCCCTATTTAAAACTATAGAGTCGCGATGTACAGCTGGCTTTCTAAACACCAGCTGCATGTTGGATCCGTTTTGGATCTGATCGACGCTGCGTTTTTGGATGCGATGTGAACACCCCTTTAGCAGCCTTTTTTTTGTGTGTTATGACGGTCTCTTAGTCTCTGATTCACACTGACATTGGCTACATTTCTTTAACGATGCTATATGGTCCTTTTTCTAAGCCCTAAACGACCCACAGCCCTCATCTACAAGTGCATTGTGATGTATCATTTGCTTTCAATTAAAAAGCACGTATCAGTGATCAGAACGTTAAATGGCACCGGTTTTACATTGAAGCAAAGTACATTTTTGACATCTAATCTTTGTGATGTGTTTCTTTTAGGACCTTCAAAGAATTGACTAGATCAATGTCTTCATCCTTTTGACAGCAGCTCGACTCCCGATTCAACGATAAGTGTGCAGCATCTACTGCAACCAAACCTGCGCTTTTTAATGCGTTTTTCGGATGCAACACACTGCATGAACATACCCCAAAAGTCCAATTGTTCCCATTAGCATAGGACAGAGTCTGCTGCGTTCTGCTGAGCCAGTGGGAACCATCAGGCCTTTAGTGTCTGGCGTTTTGATGGGAAGAATAATTCAAAATGCCCATCTATTCTAGTAGCGTAAATCTGACAGAATAATTGACGGAGTCTCAGAAATGGAGCTCGGACGGTAGTCGAGAATCAGACTAAAGGTCATTCATACGTGGGATAGAGTGGTACCTCCGCGCGGGTAACAAAAAAAAAAAGAAGATGTCCACACCGCTTTATGGCGATGTCTCCCATGCTCGTCAGCTATTGCCTTATTTTGGCATTAAAATGCCGTTTTTAACAGGTAAATAAGCACGAGCAAAATTGTGGAAAATGAGCATTAGCTTTTGATTTTTTTTTTAGCTACTGCAAAGGAAAAGCAAAGTACCTTTTAAATAGACCAGTAGTGTAAATATATATATATGATCAATACTGACCCCTCTACTGATGTCCAACACCTGCCTTCACCCAAGTACACCAAGTCCGACAACTAACAATGCATAATGAAAACACATCTAGTATTTTAATAACTTGCTGTAGAAAGCCTGAAAGAGCAGAAAGAACTTAGGATCAGGTTTTTTTTTCTGTTTTAGCTATCGTGATCATTATAGGTTTTGATACGAATACATACATGTGTGTGTATGTATATTGCATAAATATGCATATATTTACAAACTGATATATATCTAAAAGATTATGAATACACATTTACATACACATGTGTGTGAGCAAATATGTGCATATATATATATATATATACATACACACATATATATACTTATATATATTTACACCCATACACACATATCTATAAATAATCATACAACACAGCACATATAATATTATATACATAACACTGCAATTATAACACACACGACAAACATATATATTACATACACATCACACACATATATATATATAAATACATACATACACACACAGATAATATCAATTATATACCATTACACACACCACACCATCATATTAGATATTAATACATATTACATACAGCAACCACCACTACACATACACATAGATAATAATCCAATAGTACAACACACACATCATATACATATACACACACACATATAGATTACAATATACACACACATATACATACACATATACACATCACATAATAGTGACATTAGACACACACACCCGATATATTACTACATATACACACACACAACACTACATATATAGTATACATATACACATATTCAAAATACTACACTTATTCATATATAGCATATATAATAAACAGAAATGATATATACATATATACATATATATACAGACATATATAACAAATATATATAACATACCATATAAAACATTTATAAGTAATATGATACTATCTATAAGACATAACATATACAACATATATATATTACCTACATATATACACTACTCATAATTATACTAACATATATATCTATACATATTTATATTACATACCTATATAATATACATAAATAGATATACATAACATATATATATATATACATTAGACATATATATCTCACATACATATATATATATTATACATACGGGCGGGGGAGGGGCGAGGGGGGGGGGGGTGATAGATATATATACCCATACATATATTATAGATACACTTACAATATAAATATAATACATATACAATATATATTATTGAACAATACATTTATCATAACTTACATATATATTTACATTACATATATATATTCGCGAAGGCACCGAACAACCGAAGCCCACCCATAACAATATATATATATTACCATTACAAATATAATAGTTACACGTACATAAATATTAATACAGTACATATATAGATACATAACATATAATATAAGATAGCATACATATATAATATATAACAATATAATATATTATAATATCTACATAACATATATATAATATACATACATATTAATAATAAATACAAATTACATATATATAAGTATATATACATATATTACCAATATACATACATTATATATATACATTACATATCAGCCATAACATACCATACATAATACAATACATAGAATACATACAGACTTTATTACAATAACATTATATATATAGACGATACATATATATAGATACAATACATAATATTACTAAAACATACATATATATATAACTACATACATATATTTATACATACATATATATATTTAACATACATATGAGTATATACAATACTGAGAACAAACCCCCCCCACTCCACACCGAAACATACATATAGTATATACTACATACATTTACTCACTACATATAGTATATATACATACATATACATGACATTATATAATACTACATATATATATATACATAACAATTGACATACAGAATATAATATACAGCTTACATATATATATAAGACATATCATATCATAAATACATACATACAGATACATACATACATACATACATATACTTACATACATATCATACATACATATATATATAATACACACATACATAATACTATAATCATATTATGTGTGGTGTTGTTTAATTACATATATACATATATATATATATATATCACAAGCATAAATATTATATAATATACCACACATATATATATTATGACTATATATAGCACACATATAGTTATTTGATAATAATATATATATATATACAATATATATTAACAGCTATTACATATATAATATATAACATAATATATATATACACTTACATAATATATATATTATTATATCATATATATTATACACATACATAGATATATATAATACACTATACATATACTAACACATACATATATATATAGAATTTACATTAGATATCTGAAATCACATACTATATATACTAATACATAGATTATATATACACATACCATATATATAATAATATAGATAATACATATGACTATCTACTACAACATAATATATATAATTGATAATATACATACATACATATATATACATACATATATAGATATACATATACACACATACATATATACATACATATATAGATATACATATACACACATACATATATACATACATATATAGATATACATATATACACACATACATATACACACATACATATATACTATTTAGTTAAGCATACACTAACAATATATATCTACATACATATATATAATATATACATACATACATATATATAATATACACAATAGTACTATATACATACAGAATATTATATACATACATATAATATAGACATACATATATAAAATACATACATATAATATATATATTATACACATACATATATAAATGTTACACATACATATAAATATAATATAACAATACACTATATATATACATACATATATATATAAGCACATATATATAAACAATGATAATATATAACTATCACTTATATATATTCAAGAAATACTCATATACATTATAGTATATATAGATACATATAGAATATATTATATACCATACAGTATATAAATACACATATATATACATACATATATATATCAACATATATATAATTCATATATAATACTACATATATACATATATATAATTATACATACATATATAGATATACATAACAATAGATATATATATATATCATAACATAAAATTACTGTATATCACATACATATCTAATATCATACTTATACCATACAATATAATCTAAGTATACATTACAATATATAGATACATAACAAATATATATAGTATATCAGACATAAATATACTATTACATACATATAGCTATATATATATAACATACATATGTATATATACATACATATAATTTTATACATACATATAATATACTAGTACATACATATAATATTATATATCATACTAGATCAATAATTACATACATATATAGAATACATTTACAAAATTAAACTACTATACGTCAATACATATATAGTAAATTTACTTATCATATATATAGTATACAATACATACATATATATATTATATATACATACATATATCATCGATACATACATATAAATCTATATTACATACATAGTATAATATCATACTTTATAACAATAATGGGGTTTGGTTTATTAAATATTATATAATATTCTATGGGGGGGGGGGTGGTATTTTTTTTTTTGTGTTTTGGGGTGGGATATAGTGTGACGATAACATCATAGATATAATATACAAACATATAATATAGTAAACATACATAGATTATATATACGATACATATATATAGATAATACAAGATATATAATATAATATTAATAAACTTTATACATATATATATAGATTCATATATAATATATAGAATCATACATAATATTATACTAGACATAACATATATATATACATACATATAAATTTATATACATAAATATATATAGATATATACATACAAATAGACACTATATGAAACTACATACATATAATTAGTAATATATATACTATACATATATATATCATAAATAATACATACCTACATATAATATACAGACTTATATATAATAATACAACATATATTATACAAAATAATACCAACTTGTTATATATATATATAACATACATATATAATCATATACATACTATAATATATTATATACATTAATTTAGTAGATGATACATTCATATATATATACATACAATATATATATTACATACATATATATATAATATCATACAGATATAGCATATTATACCATACATATATAATATATAATATAAGATATATCATATACATATATTACATACATATTATATAATACATACATAATTTATATATACTAATACATACATATAATATATAATATATACATATGGGACACTTATATATAAGATATATCCATACATATAATAATATACCAAACATAGAACTATGATATATACATATATCATATATATATATACATAGATAGTATATACATATATATGACATAAACATATATGATAGTACATAACTACATATATATATACATATCACATATAAAATTAATATACATATACGATATAATAACTAACAATATCCATATATAATATGACATATTATATATACATATATATATACATATACATATATTAGATGACCTACTACACATATACATACATAAACATATACATACATACAAAATATACATACATACACATACAACATATACTATATATATATTTCTATACAATGATTAAATATACATAAACATATAGATACATATATTACATAACAATATATATAATACATAACATATAGACTATACATATACCTATATATATATATACATTATACATATATATACATACACGTATAATTATAAACCAATATATATAATCAATACATATACAATATATATATATTACTCCACACACATATATATATCATTACACACACATATATAATAATTACTACCATATATGATATAATATAATACATATATACACACATCATATATATAATACATATATATATATACATATAGTAACACACACACATATATACGATAATACATTAATAGATAATATATATGTATAGGTATACTCACATTGTGCTCACAAGTTACACACCCCCGGCAGAATTTATGCTTCATTGACTTTGTTCAAGAATACTGAATGATAATCCAAAAACTTTTTGGTCCACTCAATCTTATGTCGGGCATTGAAGCCATTTGTTAACTACGTGTTTTCTCTTTTAAAATCACAACCCAACCTAAAATATTCAAAATTACCCTAATCAAAAGTTCACATACCCTGGTGATTTTGGCCTGAGATCATATACAGAAGTTGACACAGATGGGTTTGAATGGCTACTAAAGTTGCTCTGGCTTGTTTGGCATAAAACTGAGCGATTTTGTTTCTGGACCATACAGACTCTTGCATCTTTCATCCAGCCACTAGATGTCTTCTGATTGGTGAGTCATGGGTGAAAAAAGCAAATAATTGTTCACCAGATCTTCGGAAAGGAAGGTGAACTTGTATAAAACAGTAGAGGGATTACAAAAAACATCCAAGTAATTGATAATGTCATCAGCATGTTCAAACTGTATTAACAAATGGAAAAATCAGGGCTCTATATAATCCCACACACCACAGAGGTATTGACCAACAAATTCTCTATGCCACAACTGCCAGAAAATTATTTCAGGATTCAAAGAAAAACCGACAAATCAACATCCACTGAAATACAGAGACTCACTAAAACTAGCGCTGTGGCTTCTCAAGATGCACAATAAGCAGGCACGCTAAGAAAAATGAGCTCACTGTCAAGTACGCGCAGAAAGAAAGTCATTCTACTGTGCAACTGCTCAAAGTATCAGCACCTACAATACACCCAAACAGGCACAGAGACAACCTCAAAACTTCTGGTACATCTATGCAAGGTAAATTTGAGAGTGATAGACCAAAATCATAAACTTTTGGCCCGAACCACAACGGTACATTTTTAGCGGTGTTCAACAAGGCTATATAAAAGCCATCTACTGTACAAGCACCAAGGTGGATCGCTGATGTTTTGTGGGGATGTGTACAAAAAGAACAGGACTAACTAGGTCAAAATTGAAGGAAAGATGAATGCAGCAAGTTATCAGCAAATACTCGGAGGCAAATTTGCACTCAGCATCGTGCCCCAGCCGAAGCTGCGCATGGGACGTACTTTGGCCGTCAGTCCAACACCTGTATTGACAACGATCCAAAACACCAGACGACACTGTATTGCTACCACAGAACAATAGAAGTGTAAGTTCTGGTATTGCCCAACTTAATCACTCAGTCCTCCTGAAGCTCAATATCATTGGAGCTCACTCTGCGAATCTCCACGCGCAGCTCAATGCAAACAGCCCAGGAATTTACAGAACTGGAGCGTTTTGGCCAAAAAATATGGGCACTTCCCATCTGAAAAATGAAGAGCCTCAGCCACAACTACCACAATAGACTTCAAGCGGGTCTCATTGATCGTTAGAGGGACAACACATTGTATTAAGTAGCAGTGGGGTATGTGAACCTTTGATCAGTGTCCATTTGGATGTTTCTAGGTTGTCATTACTACTCAAAAGAGAACCGAAGTAGCTTAGATAATAAAAGGCTTCACCCCAACCACTAACCATAATTGAAAGACATCTTTGTGTTATCATCATATTATACTGAAAAAAAAAATATGCCAAGAAAACAAAATTTCTGCCTCAGGGTATGACAAACCTTTAGCAACTTAACAATATAGATAAGGAAGATAAAATATAGATATATATATAATACAACACATACACCACCACACACACACACACTGTATAAAAAAGTAGTAAAGTAGTGTTGGATAAAGAAAAAACAAAACAGAGTTAAATCATGCCTACAGCTCAATAAATAGCTTTAGTTCTAGTTGGTATAAGGTCTGGTCCTAAAGGCCCATGATACCTTGGACTTGAAGCGGCTAGTAGACAGATTTGCAGACCAAAGCCCCCATTACATGGTTCTATCACACTAGTAAGTCAATGGCCGAGGATTGAGTTTTCAATGTTACATACAGCGTCATCTAATAAAGCCCAAATGTTGTACGATTCATTTATTACACGCACCTATTCCAATGCCATAAAAGCCAAACAAGCAATGTCCCATCCCCACAATATATATGGTAACCACAGCATGCAGTCTACTGTCCTCTGTTATCAACCTGTCGGGGTGAGTCAGTTCTGCTAAAACAACAGATTAAAATTCCCAAAACCAGCAGAGCAGTAATTGAATTTTGACCCAATAGCCTAGGTGCTAAAGTAGACTCAAGCGTGGCCCGCTCTGCTAAACACTCGCTCGCTGCCATCCCAGGAATTGAAGCAAGCATTTCATGTCATTGAGAGCTGGGCAGTTCCTGCAAGCATCAGCATTCGCCAGTGTTAATAGCAAACGCAAGTCTGCATCTGCTTTTGAACTTTGGCCAAGCCACTCAAATGACATTTCAGAATAGCTTATGTGGCCCCGCTTAGAGAAGCGTGTATCCTCTCGTTTGCCCAGATATCCACTTTATCACTCTTACTCGGGCAATGACTTTAACAAACACTGTGCATCAGGACAGAGAACAAGCAGAAGGAAAACAAACAATAGAAATGAGACCCAGCGTGCAAAGATGAATTGACACGGCTACACGATGACGAGCGTGTATCTCTACGCTTTCTTGCCTGCAGTTCCGCGCTGTGTTCGAGGACAGCCATACCCACCTTCTGCAAACTCCATGCAGTGCTGGGCTGCCAGCCAATTCCAGGATTGAGTTTAAAAGAGACAGCGCAGGAGAAAGAAAAAAAAAACATAAACAAAACAACCCGTTTTCACCCTCCCCACAGCCCAGTGTGTGAGTGATAACAGCTTCCCAGCAGCTCCCATTCACATATTTTGTCAGTGCTCCGCTGCCTGCTCTCCTCCTGACAAGTCAGACCTTGCTGTCATGCTTTGGGGTCTGCCCACACACTCCTGCCAGGGCTCCATGTTCTTTTTTTTTTTTTCCGGCTTATGTAACATTTGCCAGTATTGTAAAATGAAAATCAGTCGCAGGTCCTGGCAGATAAAGGAAGAAAAAAAAACAAAAAAAAAGAAGGGGGGGGGGGGGGAGGGAGGTGAAGGAGTAGATGAAAAACGAAAACAAGGGGCGTGCCTTCATCGTTCAAATGTAATATGCGGAGACGTGTGGCGTGCCAGGCTTTGTCAGCGAGTAACTTAGAGGAATAAGACGGGAAGCTTAACCATAGCAGGAAATGATCTGCTCGTGGGATTGTTTAATCAACTCACTGGCTGGCACATCTATACTATGGGAAGCAGGAAATCCCACAGGGAAACTTCAATCACTGGACACTTATGGTGATCGGGCAGACAGGGCAAAGAAAATCCATGACATTAGAAGACCAGGGACAAATATCCACCACTTCCCAAAATACAAAAATAGGACACCCGATACACAGTACGATGTCCCACTAACCACCCTCTAGGCATCGCAGGTGCAGCCGAATTTGTTACACAGACATGTCAATGCAGGGAGGGGACGAAGGCAAAGGCTATGTTCACACGGCTTAATTGCGGGACATATTTCGCCCGCAATTACGCCGTGTGTACGGGGACGGCAGCCCGCCAGCCCCATAGACATGCATTATTCTTGGCACTTATACACCGTAAATAAATGACATGTCACTTCTCTCCCCACTTGCGGTATTGTGCGAGCAAGGAGAGGAGACGTAATCCATAGTTCTCTATGAGAGCTGTGGATTACTGTAATGACTGGGACGTATCTCAGCCCGTAATTCGTGCAGTACGGTGCAAATTACGGGCTAAAATACGTTCCAGAATAAGCCGTGTGAACATGGCCTAACACTGAAAGACAGCAGAGGGATACAGAGCATGTTTTACAGGGAATGCCCACCGAGGAGGCAGCTCCATTAGCTGGGCTGGATCCACAGGCATATTACGGTTATAGGAACAGCAGCACAAAACTAGTGACACAAGCCGTCACATGATAGATGCCAAACAGGTTGTCGTGTTTCCATCAAGGCAGTTTTTTCATTTTACTGTATATTAAAAGAAAATAAAAGAAAAACAAATATGATAAACTGTTTGTTTTTTTCTACTCATCAAGGCTTTAGTCACAGAAAACTGGTCTCTAAGGCCATGTTCACACGGCTTAATTGCGGGACGTAATTACGCCGCACAATTACGCCGTGTGGACAGGGTGGGAGCGGGCACCTCGCCGGCCCATAGACTATCATTACTAGCGGCACATATACGCCGCAAGTAATTGACATGTCACTTATCTCCCCGCCTGGCGGATTCGCCAAGTGGGGAGAGGAGGCGTAATCCATAGTTCTCTTTGAGAACTGTGGATTACCGTAATGACTGGGACGTATTCCAGACGTACTGCAGCGCAGTACGGCGTGAATTACGGGCTGAAATACGTGCCCAAATAAGCCGTGTGAACATAGTCTAAAGAAGTAATGCAGAAATCAGCAAACATCATCAACTCAAAGGGGTTTTATGGTGTAGACACAGGATAGGCCATAAAGGTCAGCAAGAATGGGTTCCCGAAACTCCCAACTCAGAATTAGCTACACTTGCGTGATTACCCTCCCTTCTATTCAATGGGAGTTGTGAGTACAGCCGAAGGCAACCACTCCCGCACCTAAATCTATGGACAACATGGTTGGTACATTTAGGTTGAAGGGGTTGTCTCACAATGAAGATCATAGTTTAAAATGAGAGGGACCAAAAATCTAAGCATGTCTGTCCTTGGTAACCATTAGCAAAGTGCAATGGTTTAAGAGAACAGGCTGCTTTGTGCTTAGCAACCGTGTTTGAGCCCAGTTCGGGTTACGCCCCACTAAAGCATTACTGGCTGTTGGCTGAGAGTTCTGTCCCGCCCAGAGAAAGCGCAGGCTAAGGCTAGGTTCACACGGCTTAAATGCAGGGCGTAATTACGCCCCGCAATTAGGCCGTGTGTCCGGGGGCCGGCACCTCGCCGGCCCATAGACTTGCATTACCAGCGGCGCGTATACGCCGCTGGTAATTCACATGTCAATTATCTCCCCTCCCGGCGTATTCGCCGAGCGGGGAGAGAAGACGAAATCACTAACAGAGAAGGTAAGCCAGCCCACGGTCCTGCATAAGATGCAATGCACGGATGCACAGTCCCAAGAGACGGCAGAAGTATCACAACTTGATTAGAGGGTATCCAGCACGCACCAATATATGCTTTAAAATATATCAATATTTATTGAGTCATGTTAAAAATTGGTTTCCAAGAGAGCACTCACCAGTAGTCATGACAGAGAGGGATCAGTCACAGAGGCACAGAGGGAGAGAGATGCTAACGCGTTGCGGGCTTTGAAGAACACACACCCTTACTCATAGCATCAGAGGAGACGTAATCCATAGTTCTCTATGAGAACTGTGGATTACCGTAATGACTGGGACGTATTCCAGCCGTAATTTGCGCGCTCCGGCGCGTAATTACGGACTGAAATACGTCCAATTTTAAGCCGTGTGAACATAGCCTAAGGAGAAGCAGTGAACAGGTCGCGGACGGAAACGCGCAAGGGGATGTATGTACAAGCAGCATCATGCACTGACAAGAGAGAAGGAGAGAGCGCGCTGGAGAGTGCGCGCGAGAGAGAGAGCGAGTCCACGTAAAACAGAAAACTGAATGTCAAATGCCCAGGTATGGAGAGAGAGTGAGAAATGTAGATCTACACTATCGAGTTACACTTAGCTTTTTCACTTCCAAAAACACCTGAGACCCTCTCCCTTGCCCCAGCTCACACAGAGTGAAGCCTCACGTGCAAACTTTGGGGGCTTGTTTGCCGAGATTGAAGTCACTCTCTGCTGGGAGTAGCAACACGCTCCTCCATTTCACAAGCTGTGCTTGGCAACCAGGGCTGTGGAGTCGGATTCGTGGAGTCGGAGCCTATTTTGCAGGAGTTGGAGTCGTCATAAAAGGGACCGACTCAGACTACCAAAATATATAATAAGTTTGTCCAGTTAGTTCGATGCAGTGCAAAGAGCAAGAGGAATTTGGTCCGGCCAGTGCTACTGCTCCCATATCTTCAGCCTCATCACATGAGGAGTGTAATTGATGACATGGAGCAGGCAAAGTGCTCCCAGGGCAAACAGATTTCAGCAAAATTTTTCAGCAAAATCTTTCACCTGCTTTCAAAGAAGTAGCAGAGATCAACCATTCATCAAAACTGACTGTGGCTGAGGCAATTCCTTTATACCCTGACAATGTTAGAGATGTTGCCCCTGTGGTCACCGCTTTGCCCCCAAGTTAGTGTAGAGAGGCTGTTCTCTAGCCTGGAAATAATGAGATCAGATGTGAGGTCATCTATGCAGGATCTGATGGAGGCAATACTATTTCTCAGAACAAATTCAGAGACTCCACAAATGTTCCTGCAGTGTTTTGCATATTTACCATTTTTTGGTGTTCCAAAGTCATATCCAATAAATATATTGTACACTGACAAGCAAAATGGTAACAATGTTTTAAACTTTTGAGACTTTCAGGTTCCATATCTCAACATCCACTACAGCTTTGTACATGAGGCTCCGGTAATTTTATATACAGTCATCTTACCTATCTACAGAAATTTGACTTGCAAGTATTTAGCATCTGCTTAGTTCTCAGATTCTTTCCTGTAACTGCATTGTTACTGTTCTGCTCCTAAAAATCAAAAGCCCTTTAAAGAAAAACCCACAATGGTCACTGAACTTCTTAACTGTCAAAAGTAATTATAAACTTAAACTGACTTAAAGGGAACCTGTCACATAGGTTGTGCCCCCCTTGCTGAGGACAGCACACGCCAGTGACAGACCTGCTGTTCCCAGCACTGTGTCCCTTATTCTGTAAGATGATGCAATTTTAAAGTATTTTCAGCTCAAATCTTCATGAGCAGGTGTTAGCCCCGCCCACCAATGGCTAGCCACACCCACTGACAGTTATTCACATGTTTCTACCTATTCAAAGTAATAGGTTTATCAATTGAGGTGGGCGGGGCTAGCCTCAGGTGACTCTTCGAATGACTCTTCTGGCTGAAAACTGCAGATATGAGCATTAAATACACAAAAACTACAGCATCTTACAGAATAAGGGACACAGTGCTGGGAACAGCAGGTCTGACACTAGCTTGTTCTGCCCTCAGCAAGGTGGGCATAAACTATGTGACAGGTTCCCTTTAACCCCTTAAAGGAGTTGTCTCATTAATAGCTTTCAGCCTCTGTCTGTGAATGGGAGTTGAATTGAGGGGCGTGCTAGCTTCTCTGCCTCTTCCCCCCTCCCTCTTCCCCCCTCCCCTCAGCACACAGGCAGCTATCCGGGATTGCTGCCAGAGTTAACCCTGTGTGTGCCTGCCTAGAGAGGTCTATGATTGCTAATAGTGTTCCTATACCCTCTGCTTAGCTTACATATCTCCACATCTCCAGCAACAACAAACAAACCCTCTCAGAACAGAGGCAGGAAAGCTGCAAAGTGTTACTCAGGATGTGTCCCTAGTACAGCACAGCATGAACTGTTCACAATCTGTATAGTATTATTATAGTTACAGCTCCACAGACATCATGATTATAGTAACAAACAGGGTCACTGCTGTCACATCTATTGATCAGCCTCATCTCTGCTCAATCTGTGTAGAGAGCAGGAGGAAGCAGGCACACACAGGGTTAATCCAGGAAGCAGGGACATAGAAGCCAGAGTCCTCCCTCCTCCTCCCTACACTACAGAAGCATTCTGTGCAGGAGGGGCTCTCTGCTCCGACCTGTCTTCAAGGTGATGGAGTCATTCAGACCTGACAGCCAGTAAGATAAGGATCAACAGGTCTCTGCTATAGAAATTTGAGAAGCTGAAGCACCTATGAACAGGGCTAGCTCAAAATCAGTAGGACATTTTAATGAACATATATTGAAAAGCTGCTTGTTTTTTAAAGATCTTTTAATTAAAACCCAATCATTGTAGCGAGACAACCCCTTTAAGGACCCAGCGTTTTTTTTTTTGTTGACACGTTCGTTTTTCCCTCCCTGCCTTTCCAGAGCCATCACTTTTTTATTTTTCCATCTACATAGATACATAAGGGCTTTTATTTTGCGGGACAAGATGTACTTTCTAATGGTGTTATTCGCTGTACTATAGAATATACTGGGAAACCGCAAAAAAATTCCAAGTGGGACAAATTTTAAAAAAAAACGTATTTTTGCCATGTTTGCGGGGGTTTTGCTTTTACGGCGTTCAATCGTCGGTCAATACAATGTGTTATCTGTACTCTACAGGTTGATACACATCTGGCAATACCAAACATGTAGGGTTTCCGTTATGTTTTGGTACTGTAAAAAAAATTCCAAACTTAGCCCTATTTTTGAAATTTGCGCCCGCGGCCCAGTTTGTGCGGCCAAAAACTTTTTGTACAAACACCTACGGTTTATCAGTGAGGGTGCTTTTTTTTGCGGGCTGAAGTTTACTTTTTATCGCTAGCAGTTTGGAATGCATGAAAACTTTTTTGATCATTTTTTATTCCATTTTTAAGTGACATAAAATGAAAAAAAAAACGCAATTTTGGCGTTTGGAATTTTTCCTATCTACGGTGTTTCAGCACCACAGGATAAATTATGTTATATTTTTATATATCGGACTTTTTTCGGACGCGGGGATACCAAATATGTGTAACTTTTTATTTTATTGTTTTTATTTGTAAAATGGGGGAAGGGGGGTGATTTGAACTTTTAATATTTTTTTGTACTGTAAAACCCATTTTTTTTTTTTTTACCTTCAACATTGAGGCCACCTATGGTGCTTGACCACTAGGTGGCGCGATTGTCAATACAGTCTAATGCATTGCATAGGCAATGCATAAGGGTGTACCAAGATGGCGGTTTCCCTACTTCCTGTCTGCGGACGGAAGAGGGGGAAAACCCTGACATGGAAGTGACAGGAAACCTCCCAAAGCTCCCCGCTGCCATGTCCGGCGGCACCGATCTTCATTCATTCAGACGCCACGGCCATCTTTGCCGCGGTGTCTGACGGGTTAAACAGCGACGCTGCCCGTTCATGCTGTAACGGTCGGGTGTTAAGCGCGATAGCCGCTAACACCCGCCGGCTGTGCGGGGGGGTGGGGGAGAGGGGGTCCCCTTATAAGTCCAGGGTCCTTAAGGGGTTAAAATCAACTAATGAAAATCAGACATTGAAGCTGGCCTGGACAAGATGAGGGTCCCCTTAACTTAATACTTTGAGGCAATCACTGCAAACAAACAATTTTTCTAACTCTAAATGAGCCTTCTGCACCCGTCTACAGGTATTTGGTCCACTCCTCATGAGCAAACTGCCCCAGCTGTCTTCTCCATATTGCAGGTTTCACAGTAGTATTTAGATCAGGGCTCATAGAAGCTACTTCAGAATAGTCCAGTGCTTTGCTCTTAGCCATTCCTGGATGTTTTGGGTCACTATCCTCTTGGAGGACCTGTGACCAAGACCAAGCGGTTATTTAAAATATTAGACTTCAGGTCAAGAAATAAACAAATCTCGAAACTTGACAAGATGATCATTATTGGTTTGCAATCGGATGTTGATTTGTGGCCCCTACAGTTCACATAGTGTGGAAAATCGACAGTATCTCAAAGTGAGTTCACCACTTCATATGTGAAATGTAAGTACACCCTTCACATTTTTGTAAATACTGTATTATATCTTTTCATGGGACAACACTGAAGATATGATGCTTTGATATAATGTAAAGTAGACAGTGTACAGCTTGTATAACAGTGTAAATTTGGTGTGCCCCCAAAATAACTCCCAGGGATCAACTTCTAAACTGCTGGCAACCTACGTGAGTACCCCCCTAAGGGAAAATGGAAAAATGGGGCCCAATTGGAAATCCCCCCCCCCCACGGTGTCCTGTGACTTGATAGTGTTACAAGGTCTCAGGTGTGAATGGGAAGCAGGTGTGAAATTTGGTGCTATTGCTCTCGCACTCTCTCATACTGGTCACTGAAAGTTCAACATGGCACCTCATAGCAAAGAACTGTGTGAGGATCTGAAAAAAAGAACTGTTGCCCTACATAAAGATGGCCTGTTATAAGATTGCCAACACCCTGAAAACGAGCTGCAGCACCGTTGCCAAGATCATACAGAGGTTTATCGAGACAGGTTTCACTCAGAACAAGTCTCGCCATGGTAGACCAAAGATGATGAGTGAAAGTGCTTAGTGTCATACCCAGAGATTGTATTTTCAAAATAGACATATGAGTGCTGCCAGGATTGCTGCAGAGGTTACAGGTGGATGTGTGGGGGTCTGTGCTCAGACCATATGCCGCACACTGCATCAAACTGGTCTGCATGGCTGTCGTCCAAGAAGGAAGCCTCTTCTAAAGAAGCAGCAAACAGTTTACTGAAGACAAGCAGACTAAGGACATGGATTACTGGAACCATGCCCTGTGGTCAGACGACACCAAGATAAACTTATTTGGTTCAGATGATGTCAAGCATGTAGGGCAACAACCAGGTGAGGAGTTCAAAGACAAGTGTGTCTTGCCTACAGTCCAGCATGGTGGTGGAAGTGTCATGGTTTGGGGCTGCATGAGTGCTGCTGCCTGTTGGGAACTACAGTTCACTTAGAGAACCATGTATACTAACATGTATTGTGACATACTGAAGCAGACCATGATCCCCTCTCTTCGGAAACTGGGCCACAGGGCAATATTCCAACATGATAACCCCCGAATACACAAAACGACCACTGCCTTGCTAAAGAAAATGAGGGTAAAGGTGCTGGACTAGCCAAGAATGTCTTCAGAACAAAAAAAAAACATTGAGCCTCTGTGGGGCTTCCTTAAATGAAAAGTGGAGGAGCGCAAGGTCTCTTAAATCAACCAGCTCTGTGATGTCGTCATGGGGGAGTGGAAGAGGATTCCATAGGTTGCAACCTGTGAAGCTCCAGTGAACTTCATACCCAAGAGGGTTAAGGCAGTGCTGGCAAATATTGACACTTTGTGCACAAATTGTCCCTTTTCAATTAAGGGTGTTCTCACTTCTGTTGCCAGCGGTTTAGACATTAATGTATGTGTGCCGAGTTATTTTGGAGGGCACAACAAATTTATACTGTTATACAAGCTGTACACTGACTACTTTACATTGTATCAAAGCATCATATCTTCAGTGTTGTCCCATGAAAAGATATAATACAATATTTACAAAAATGGATATTGAGCCCACAGTGCAAAGTTTAAAATGTTTGCATTAGCTTATATTCCCATTCCTTCCTTTCCCTCAGTATCTTAAAATGACCCATTAAGACCACAACTTGCAAATCTTCAGCGGAGTAGTTTTCTCTGAGGAGACGTGCAGCCTGTGCCAATTCCCCCCACATAGAGGCTTGTGCTGGGTCAACGCACACACAATCATTGGGCAGCACATTTTGCTCCAGAATACCTTGATAGTCTTGAGATTTCATCATACACCGCACATATTCAAGACACATTGTGCAAGAGGCAGCCCCAAAATATAAAAAAGCCTCCTCCATGGTTCATAATAGGTACAATGCTCTTTTTTTATGCTTTCTTTTTGCATCTGTGAACATAGAGCTGATGTGACTTGACAAAAAGCTCCAGCTGTGTCTTACCTGGCCAAAGAATATTCCCCAGAAGTTTGGTAAATTCCAGTCTTGCTTTTTTAGGATTTGCTTTGAACAGTGGTTTCCTCCATAGTTGTCTTCCATTAAGTTAACATTGGCAAAGACAACTGCAGATGGAGCGATTCAGACACTGACACACCTTGACCTTGAAGTTCACCTCTAATCTCTCTGAAGATTGTTTTGGGCTCGTTGGTTACCATTTGTATTATCCTTCTCTTCAATTTGTCATCAATTTTCCTCAAGGCCACATCCAGGAAGGTTGGCTACACAACATGATGCCAAACACAATAGTGCCTACTTTTGATCCTTTGAATAGGCAATCTGCCCGATTACAAGTTTGAAGACACCGGTGATGCTAATTTCGAGACACACCTACGTTTCATAGGGGTAGCATCATTTTTGTCCAGGCCAGTTATATTTATTTTTTCTTTGTCTTGGTTGAACAAAATGCCTGATTTTCATTAGTTTATTTTCATTATATATACAAATTTCTTATTAGTTATTATTTTAGTTACCATTGTGGGCTTTTCTTTCTTTAACCTAAAAGTACCAACAATTTTGTCCATGAGTGTATTTGACATTTGTGGCATATCTTATCGCTAAACCATAAATGTCTGAAATGATAAAACCATTTTATTGATAAGAAATGCTATAAATGTTAGATAGGTGTGGAAATATTTAGTTCTGGCTGTACTCGGAACCAGAGCTGTGGAGTCAGAGTCGTGGATTCGGTGCCCATTTTGCAGGAGTTGGCGTCTTTATAAAATGGACCGACTCAGACTCCCAAAGTATAGAATAATTTGGTACAGTTAGTTCAATGCAGTGTCAAGAGCAAGAGGAATTGGGTCTTGCCAGTGCTACTGCTACCATATCTTCAACCTCATCAGATGAGTAGTTTAATGTTGAAAACTATTTGAATGACATGGAGCAGGCAAAGCATTACCGCAGAGGAAAAGATTCTGCTTCCACAGCAAACAGATTGACCAGATTTCAGCAACATTTCTCACTTGCTTTCAAGTAGAAGAGTTCAACTGTTCATTAGACCTGATATACCTTTATACCCTGACATTGTTAGTGATGTTTCCCCTGGGGTCACTGCTTTGCCACCAACCCAAGTTAGTGTAGAGAGGCCGTTCTCTAGCCTGAAAATAATGAGATCAGATGTGAGGACATCTATGCAGGATCTGATGGAGGCGATACCATTTCTCACAACAAATTCATAGGCTCACTTTACAAATATTATTCAGTAAGTTTTTGTAGAAAACTTTTTTTTTTTCCCCCCCAGACGCAATGAGACACGCATCGGCGATTACTTGTCTGAACAACGATGCGTGTTTTACATTGCAAGCAATGTAAAATCACACTGCTAATTACATGTTTGGGTCTGAAACACGGGTCCAAACACGCATCTATAAATGTATGTACACACGGCGTGAACATGCCGTGTGAACAAATCCCAAAACTTTGTGATGGTGCATGCTATGATTGCTCACTGCTGGGGTCACCACAGTACAGAGAGGAGTCTCCCGCTAGGGAAGAACCCAACAACCTATGACTATATTACATTGGTAGAAACACTAAACAATTAATCTGACAACTCGTCCACATTTATGACGTTTTTTAAACCTGACATATTATGACTGCAATTGAACTGGTCATAACAGGTAACGGCAATACTCCCGCAATGTCTACAGCATTAAAAAGACAGCAGAGCAGCTGTCAGTGGCCAGTTTAATGATCCCATCTGAGCAGAAGTTAGATGAGCGAGCAGGAGATAAGTATCTAGCAACACATCTCTGTGGTCAGAAGCACAGGGAGGTCAGGAATGTCGCTCAGGGCCTAAGGGTTTTGGCTGTACATTGCTCCTCTACTGACAATAATAAGAACCTGCTGTACAGCTGCCAAGATCTGTAGCCGCCGAGACTTTCTAGCTGTGCAGGGAGTTCAAGCATCAACGCTTTGCATCACTCACACAGGCACAATCTATAGCAATTGCATGTTAAATAATCCACTATGGAAGGCTTCCTTGAGACCTTAAAAATTGCTCTTAAAACAACAGAACATTAGATATACTGTAAAAATCTGCTCCCCAAGTGCTAATCATGTCCTATAGCTGGGCCATTGTGTCCAAGACTAGCCAAGCTGCTGTGCCAGTTTTCTGGTGTTGATTACGACAGAAAGAATTTTGTGCACCATGTACAACAAATTTCTAAAAGATTTGAGCCTAAAGGAACAGCTCAGTACGACAAGGCCGACACATTTGTGCTGTTCAGCAGTGGCCGTGTCTATGCCAATGCATGCGATACAACACATGTATTAATATATATACATTGATGTATTAATACGTGGTTAGCTTTGCCATTTTAAAAGATGCATGGCCAAGACTAAATTTGTCAGGTCTGAGGAGGACGGTTTTGATAAATTCACATGGCTATGCCTGACCCAGGTTAAATCTGCAATTGTCATATCTTCCATGATCTTCTCAAAGAGGTTCTGCAGCAGCTGGTGCATCATTTTATACCATACTATGGAGTGCAGAATGGAGTTCTGAAGAACATGCCGGTGCTATATACACAGTAATTGATTTAGGTGCTTCTACCAAAGAACCAGGTTACAAAAAAAGCACATGGTTTTCCAGAAGGAACAGATGCCGCACGTGGTTTCCAGGTGCATCACCCACACTTGTTGCAAAACAGCTGCAATTCATGGCACGCCTGTTATTTTTATGCCACACAGGTTTTTTTTTTGCTTTGACAAGTATCACTAACCTAACCCATGTTGTAGACCAGGTCCCCCCCATTCAAGGCAGGAGTACAAACCTCCTTTTCAGCAGCATGAAGCCCCATTTCCTCCACCACATTTCAAAAAGTACCCAGGTAGGGTTCGTTAAACAAAGTGCAGGGTTTTGCCTTGTCCTCCACATTCCCCACATCACCCTCCAAATGAGCATCTTTCAAAAATGCTGGAAAAACAAGTTCAATCCCTGGAGAACCAAGCTTTCAACTTACAGGACATGGAGGATCTGCAGGAAAGATTGTGGTGCCAGATTCCTTCAGGTCATGGGGAGTCTGTGGTGGCATGAGGAGGGCCTACACAATACTAGGCAGGTGGCTTTTGTTTAGTGATCTGTATAACTTTAAGGGTATGTTCACACGATGTACTGCGGCGCGTACAATACATTGTGTGTTTCGGGAGCTCGCGCTGATCAGCGCATACACCCGCGGCGCAGGGGGGCCGCATAGACATCCATTACTCGCGGCACGTAATCGCCGCAAGCAATTGACACGTCACTTATCTACCCGCGCGTACAATACGATCGTATTGTACGAGCAGGGAGAGGAGGCGTAATCCACAGTTCTCTATGAGCGCTATGGATTACCGTAATTATGGGGCGCATTTCCCCGGGTATTAAGCGCAATACTTCGGAACCAATCACCAGTTTTCCATACAATTATGACTTCAACATACAATGGTCATCCTAGAACTGACTACTATTGTACTGTATGTATTCCGGAATAATGGATTGATAAAGCAAATGGAGGCATGTAAGAGTCAGATATTAGGCTTCTATGTGTACAGGGCTGCTTCATGAGTAATTGTAATGGATGTTCATATGAAACACAGCAAATGCACTACGGTCATCTCAGACATGTAAAATAGAAGAGGCTGGAGAGATGAATGGCAGTTATGAAGAATCCCAGTGAATTCACACACACAGTAGGTAGACTTCACAAGCGCGGTCAGGATCACCCAATATGATCAGTGTGGACTCCCCCTGCTGCTCATTTCTAGTAGCACACCGTCACCAGCACAGGCTGCAGCTCCTTGTACATTTCACAGGTGAAAATACTTAACATGAAGTTGTGCAAATGTTGCCACAGATGCTTAACAAACCTTTAGGGCTTGTTCACACGGCGTTTCCCAAATCCGTGTTCAACGCTTTCTAGATCCGTCTCTGGGACCGACAGGACGGACCCAGAGACGGATCTAACAATTAGCAGTGAGTTTATCACTGCCGGCAATGACAGACACGCAGCGGCGTTCACATGAGAGATCGCCGCTGCGTGTTTCTATAGTGCAGCTCGGGTCCATCTTTGAAAGAATTACATGTCATTTCTTTCAAAGACGGAGCCGACAGGCCGGAGGGAAACACGCAGGGGATCTCTCATGTGAACGCCGCTGCGTGTTCCTCATAGCCCGCAGTGAAAAAACTCACTGCTATTTGTTAGATCGTCTCTGGTCCGTCCTGTCGGGCCCAGAGACGGATCTAAAAGCCAAGTTCAATGCCGTGTGAACAAGCCCTGAGGGGGGCTTTCACATGGTGCGTTTTTGATGCGTTTTTTGTGCAGCAATGTACACCATTAATTGCTGTGCCTTCCTGCACAAAAAAATGTGTCAAAAAATGCACCGGGTGAAAGCACCCCTAGGCGAGGTCTACACTGTAGTGAACAAAAAAAACTACCTGAAACCCAAATCCTAAAAACCTTCATAAAACTGAGTTTTATGTCCACTGCCTGTCGAAAGCAGCTGAAAAAAAAAATAGCCATTTTTGGCACGTTTCTGGAGTGTTTTTTGCAGACATGCACAATATTGTAAAGAAAAAAATAAAAACGCTGAAAAAAACTGACGTTTTTCTGAGCCATAGACTCCAATAGTTCATTTTCTGCCCTGCTCAGTCGTTTTTTGCAACATGTTTCAAAAAACAACCAGCAGCAAAAACGAGCAAAAAAAAAAGAAAAGACGCTCTGTGGAGAAAGCAGGACGTTTTTACATTAGAAGTTTATGGGAGCTGTTTTCAGTTGTTTTTCCAGCTAAAATAAAAAAAAAAAAAAAAAGGACGTTTTTCTGTGCTGTGTAGACACAGCCTTAGGTTATGCTCCGCAGTACATTGTGTCTTTCAGGAGCTTGCACTGGATCCCGCTGGGCGGTGGGGGAGGGGCCTTATGCCGCCGGCCCCATTGATATTCATTACTTGTGGCGCATATTCGCCGCAAGTAATTGACATGTCACTTATCTCCTCGCGCGTACAATACGATCGTAGGAGCGGGGAGAGGAGGCATAATCCATAGTTCTGTGAGAACTATGGATTACCATAATTTCGGCCGAAATTACCCCGTGTGAACATACCCTTAGGGTGCTTTCACATAAAGCTGCGGTTTTGATGCATTTTTCGGATGCGTCTTTTGTGCAGAAACGTGCAGCAATTAATGTTGTACATTTCTGCACAAAAAACACATCAAAAACGCACCTGCGTGTGAAAGCAACCTAATGGGTTTCTCTGTTGATCAAAGAAGGAAGGTAATGTGGACAATCTAAAAAAGACTGGGAGTGTGGACAGACAATCTGTGCGCTGATGCCAACAAAATGGTTTTGCTGGTTGCTGGAATTGCGCTCTACTGATCAGGTTGAGCAGCAGGAAGCAACCATTTCTGGGTCTGCAAGCAGGGCCGCCATTAGGGGGGTACAGGCAGTACTTCTGTACCGGGCCCGGCTAGTCTTTGAAGCAAGGGGGGGCCCCGCCACCGGCAGGTACCGCCCCCTTGATTCATAGTAATAGTACTGAGAAGAATAGTACAAGTTGAATGAGTGAGGCGCCTACGCCTTTGTATCTGGCTGGGGCCTGGTGACGCTGAAGAGGGGCCCGTGCTGCGTGTCCGGTCACAGCTGCGCTTGATGACATGCACGCACTCCTCCTGCTCGCTGTGACCGGAGCAGCTGGGCTTCCTCTTACTCTGGTCTGAGGAGGGGGCCCGCGCGTCTCTGCGTCTGAGGAGGGGGCCCGCGCGACTCTGCGTCTGAGGAGGGGGCCCGCGCGACTCTGCGTCTGAGGAGGGGGCTAACGTCCGCGCGACTTCATCTGCGTCTGTGTGAGTGGGGCCGCGCGCCCTCTGCGTCTGAGGAGCGGGGCCAGCGCGACTCTGCCTGCGGAGGGGGCCCCCGCGCGGGCTTGCGCTGAGGGAGGGGGGCCCCCCAACTTGGTTGGGAGGGGGCCCCCCGGCCTGCTTTTTGGAG
>JAODAL010012371.1:0-95696 GCA_025379985.1 Phyllomedusa bahiana
AAAAGTAAAAAAGTTGGGGCGTCAAAAAAAGACAACAAAAAACAAATTTTTTTATAAACACTTTTCTATTGTGCAAAAGTAATAAAACAAAAAAAACAAAAAAAACTATAAAAATTTTTATCGCAATTGTACTGACCGAATAATAAAGTTATCTTTACAGCACACGCTGTAAAATTTTAAAAAACCCAAAAACAAGGGCAGACTGCGTTTTTTCCCCCCTTTTATGGCCAAGCAAAAAAAACTAGGAACACCTGTGGTCCACAATGCAAATACACCCCTAATGAGACCCCATGAGGGTTTTAAAAATTCAAATGGGGCCCTTTGGGGGTTTTCCCCTTTTCGGGAATTTTGGGGGGGCTTTGAAAATGCCTGTCAGTCCGTCCCTTTTTGGGCCCCTGGTCCGGCTACAGCCCGGCGTAAAACGGGGCCTTGCCCCCTTTGTGTAACATTTTCCTGTGCCTCGACTTTGATTGTTTTTCTGTCGACCCTTTGGGCCCAAACCCTCCAACCATAGGGGTTAACTGCCCCCGGGTTTACAGGTCCTTCCCCTACCCCTAGCCCCTTCTACTTTCCCCCTTTCCTATTATACCCGCTGTTTTCCTTTTCTACCCTCTATATTGCGTGCCTTTATATTTAGCCTGTCATATTGTTTGTTTCTCTGTGCTATTGAGCTTGCTTGTTTCTGTTTCCCTGCCCCGTTATTGATTGGACTGTCCGACTAGGGTTTCTGTGTTCTTTTTTGTTTTTTGTCTGTGCCCCCCGGTCAGTGTCCCTTCATTTTCGGTTGGGCCCCGGCCTTTAAAGGGATCGGGTTCCCAAAAGCAGGGACTGAGGCTGGGACGGAGGGCCCCACTTGCCTGTTTTGTGCGCCCCTTTCCACCCAAAACAGGACAGGCCCCCAAAACAAAAGTTGGCTCCAAAGCCAATTACCTCCTCCCTTTTATGCTTTGCAATGCATCCAAACAGCAGTTTACACCCATATATAAGGTACTGCTGAACCTGAAAGAAATTGCGTGAAAAAATTTTGGGTGCTTTTTTCCAGGAGTCTTTGAAACAAATGTAACATTTTCAGCGAAAATTGCAGATTGTTGGAAAAAAATAATTTATTTTCATTTTCACTGCCTAATGTTAAAAAATATTGTGAAACACCTGTGAGGTCAATATATTCCTTAAGGGGTATAGTTTCCAATATATGGTCTTTTTAGTAGTGTTTATTAAGTTTTTCAATCATTTTGAATCATAATGAAAATAAAACCCTGGTAGGTGCTCCTCCTACTCTGAGGCTTGTGGTTGACCAAAAAGCACATTGGGGCCAAATATTGGATATTTTTGAAAATGCAGAATCTGGGAATCAATTTTAAGTTGTTTTTCCTGGTAAATCTCCCGTTTCTTGGAATAACGGTAAAAATTGAAATCCTGCAAAAAACGGAAATTTTGAAATTTCGGGCCACATGTATGAAATTTTTGGTCTAAAACTCATCTTTTGTCCATGTAACCTATGGGAAAAAAAGGGAGTTTTACACCAAAACAGGGTTATACTTTGGGGCCCCTTTTTTTCCACTTTTTTTACCCCCAAAAATTTAAGACATAGCAAAAAAATTGCTGCAGCTTCCCATACCCAGGGCCGCCCCTAGGAGTGGGGAGAGAAAGGGGGGGGGGGGGGGATGGGTTCCCAACACCACTCCCCCCCGAAAACTCCCTGGGACAAATTATTGTAGCAGATTGTTAAAGGCCCTGTGAGGGAGGTCATGTGACTGTGATGTCACCCAAGGGCCCCAAATCCCGGAAGGAGACGAAAGGTACAAGTAAGTGAGGGATGGGGGTACAAGTAAGTGAGGGATGGGGGGGAGAACAGAGCAATGGTACTATAAAAGTTTAAGATATATACACACACACACACACATACACTAGTATAGCATGTTATAATTTATTTGTGAAAAATAAGACATCCCCTGAAAATAAGACATAGTGGATCTTTAGGAGTAAAAATTAATATAAGACGCTGTTTATTTTTGTGGAAACAGGGTAATATCTGTGAAACACCTAATGAGTTAATAAACTGAATGCTGATTTGAATACTTTGAGGGATGTAGGGCTTAGATAGAGTCATGTCTGGGGTTATATAACATACAGACCGCTCAAAGTCACATCAGAATTGGACTGGTCCCCAAAAAAATGTATATTGCTAATTTTCTTGAAAATGTGAAAAATTACTACAAAATTTCTAAGCCCACGACTGTCGTAAAAAAATAAAAAGACCTTTAAAAAATTATGCCCCAATTCATGGAACTATGGGAAAATGCTATTTAAAAATATTTTGAGTGGGAAAAAGTATTGTCTTACCCCCAAAATTTTGAAGTAATGGGAAATTTTTTAAATTTTTACGATTTTTTTATATTTTTCACAAAAAAAAAAGGATTTTTTTGGGAAAAAAACAATCTCTGAATCACTTTTGAAGTTAAAAAGGGCAAAAATTTTTTCACATAATGGGCGCGTCAGATTTTAAAAAAGGGCTCTGTCAGAAAAGCCAAAAAAGCGGAAGGGGGAGTGGCCTTTTTGGGATTCTCTGATGGCTAATTGGGGAGCACCTGTTTGGGGTTTTACCTAAAAATGATATGAAAGGAAAGTGAGCTAGACCCATGTGATCACCCCAAGCCTTGATAAAGCCAGGTTAGCGGGGGAAAAATGTCGGCGAGGTCAGCAGACGTTTTAAAATTGTGATCTTACCCCTGCTACAAGTGTCACTGCTGCAGACGGTGTCCCAAGGGGGGCACTTATTTGTTCTGTGTCTATGTGATTAGGGATCGATGTCCAAGTAGTTGCTGGATCCCTTAATGAAACATATGCTTGTACTTCGAACTATTTAGTCTATATCGCTCATGTTATAGGTGGGTTCCAACAGACTTGATGATAGAAGGAGTTATTCCCTCTTTCAGAAGCAAAAGGGTTAAATGATGAGGATTTGAGATCAGGTTTTTAAATAGTGTGTATTGAGGTTGAGTTGATATAATAAAATGTTCGTTTTAGTGTTTAATAGATAGAGAACTGAATAGAGTTTTAGTTTGCCTATGGCAAAAATAGTAACTTTAGACATCTTAGGCAACAACTTAGGTTATAAAAAGTCATCAGATAAAAAGTCACAGGGACCATTTTACTATCCCTGATCTTGTACACAGCCTGACCTTAAAAAACCTGCATCACCCACAAATTAAAAAGTGCAAGAGCAGTATGATTTGAACCATCATTGTTACATGACTGGACATTGAATATCCCTGTCCTGGAACGCAGGCATGAGCCCCAAACCTGCATGACCCCCACATTAAATAGTGCGGGAAAATAGGAGTCTTTCAACCACCATTTAGTTCACTGGGACATTGACTATACTGTCCTGGGCCACAGCATGAGCCCCAAAAACCTGCATGACCCCCACATTTAAAAAAGTGCCGGGAAAAAGGAGGTCTTTCAACCACCATTTTAGTTGACTGACATTGACTATACCTGTCCCCTTTGGACACAGCATGAGCCCCAAACCTGCATGACCCCCCAATTTAAAAGGCGCAGAAAAGGAGTCTTTCAACCACCATTAGTTGAACTGGACATTGACTATACCTGTCCTGGGCCCAGCATGAGCCCCACACCGCATGACCCCCCATTTAAAAAGAATGCCGAAAAGGAGTTCTTTCAACCACCATTTTGTTGAAACTGGGACATTGACTATACTGTCCTGGGCCACAGCATGAGCCCCAAAAACTGCATGACCCCCACATTTAAAAAGTGTCGGAAAAAGGCCGTCTTTCAACACCATTTTTAGTTGAACTGGACATTGGACTATACTGTCCTGGCCACTGCATAGTCCAACCTGCATGACCCCACATTTAAAAAAGTGCCGGAAAAAGGAGTCTTTTCAGCCAACATTTTAGTGACTGGACATTGACTATACTGTCCTGGGCCACAGCATGAGCCCACACCTGCATTGACCCCACATTTAAAAAGTGCGGAAAAAGGAGTCTTTCAACCCCCCATTTTAGTTGAACTGGACATTGACTATACCTGTCCTGGCCACAGCATGAGCCCCAAACCTGCAGGACCACCACATGGTAAAAAGTGCCGGGAACGGGAGTCTTTCACCACCATTTTAGTTTCATGACTTGACTATACCTGTCCTGGGCCACCAGCATGACCCCAAAACCTGCATGACCCCCCATTAAAAGTGCCGGAAAGGAAGTCTTTCAACCACATTTTAGCTTCACTGGACATTGGACTATACCTGTCCTGGGCCAGCATGGAGCCCCAAACCTGCATGACCCCCACATTTTAAAAAGTTGCGGAAAAAAGGACTCTTTAACCACCATTTTAGTTGAATGGACATTGACTATACCTTTCCTGGGCCACAGCATCAGCCCCAAACCTGCATGACCAACATTTAAAAGTTGCGGAAAAAGGAGTCTTTCAACCACCATTTTAGTTTTCATGGAATTGACTATACCTGTTCCTGGGGCCACAGCATGAGCCCCGAACCTGCATGGACCCCAACATTTAAAAGTGCTGGAAAAATGAGTCTTTCAACCACCATTTTAGTTCACGGAATTGAACTATACCTGTACCTGGGCCACAGCATGAAGCCCAAACTGCATGACCACCACATTTAAAAAGTGCCAGAAAAAGAGTCTTCACCACCATTTTAGTTGAACTGAGACATAGACTATACCTGTCCTGGGCCACAGCATGAGCACCAAACCTGCAGACCCCACATTAAAAAGTGCCGAAAAAGGAGTCTTTCAACCACAGTTTTAGTTTCATGGACATTGATATACCTGTCTGGGCCCAGCATGAGCCCCAACCTGCATGGACCCCCACATTTAAAAGTGCGGAAAAAGGAGTCTTTCAACCACCATTTTAGTTGAACTGGACATTACTATACTGTCTGGGCCACAGCATGAAGCCCAAACCTGCATGACCCCCACATTTAAAAAGTGCCGGGAAAAAGGTCTTTCAACCACATTTTAGTTGAATGGACTTGACTATACCTGTGCTGGGCCACAGCATGAGCCCAAACCCTGCATGACCCCACATTTAAAAAGTGCCGGAAAAGGAGTCTTTCAACCCACCATTTTAGTTTCACTGGACATTGACTTACCTGTCCTGGGCACAGATGAGCTGGGGGCCCAAACCTGCATGACCCCCACATTTAAAAAGCTGCCGGAAAAGGAGTCTTTCAACCAATTTTAGTGAACTGGACATTGACTATACATTCTGGGCCACAGCATGACCAGTGCCGGAGTTACAGTGGGTGCGTTGAAAGCCAGTCTGGCGTCCGTCATCTATTAACACGCAGGTTAAAATGCCCTGATTACGCGAATCAACGAAAAAACTTTCTTTCTTTAATCATATACTCTTAATCTAATTTTTATAACACCATCCAACCCTCTTAACACAGTCAAACCCTTTGTATCTCTTTTCCCCACTAATTATATATTACCAATATTACTTCCATTTAAAAAAATTATTTTAACTACCATAAACACCCATTATCCCATATCTATTCAATACAAAATCTCATATTACACTATAATTATTTAAAATTATCACATTACAATTACACATACTATCACCCACCACCCTTACCACATAAAAACCCAACTTACCTATTACCATAACCACCCTATTACCAAACATCTTAATAAAAAATAACATCAAAAATTACCAATCACTAAAAAACTAACAAACAAAATACACACCCACAAAACACAAATTCATTCCACCCCCTACTAATAAAACACAAAAAATACCATATAAATAAAATTTAATAACAAACCTTTAAATAAATCAAATAACCCTAACAATCACCAAACCCTACAAAAATCAAAAATTTTCAATGTAATAATATAGAGAGGAAACCACAAGTATAAATGCAGAGTTTCCTTTCTCCATGCAGAACGCTCTCCGCTACCAATATCCATACACACTCAGATTAGTCTCCATTCTATGAGTATATGTGTGTTGTCTCAAGCTAATACTCAATAATCTCTGTGTCACGCAATTCGTGTGTGTGTGTGTTGTGTGTCTAGTGTCATTATTATACGCAAAGTATATTATGTAGATATAGATCCCCGTGTGTGTGGCACATTGTACAATATCCCCATAGAGAGTCCAAATCGCTCTAGATCATCACCAAATACTTTTAATAAACCCAGAGAGAGATAGAATCTTATACACGCGCAATACATCAATCACTATGGTGGACCGTCATGATATTCAGTTGTGTGCGCTCCCCGAGTAAATATTAGTGTCACTGGCAGAATCGAATGGCATTTGTTCCCACGCTATTTGAGCCATTCTGAGACCTTACTTGTGTTGAGTGTGTGTCTCTATATAGATTGAGAAATTTGTAGATAGAAGATTGTGAGAGGTATTAACACAAGAATATTGTCATTGAGTGTCGAGAAGCTAGCGCATAAGTAAATACGTGTTTTATTGTTATTATGTTGTGACCTGAGAGTGTTTCTTCATTTCAAAGCAGCATGACCCAAAAATTTAAAAATGTTCTCAGCCACTGTTAAAATTGTGAGGGAGAAATTGCCACTTCGAAGCCACTTTCTGTAACCCCAAACGTAACCATTAAAAATCATAAACACCCACCACACCATGACCCCCCCCCCCAATCTCTGCTCTCAAAGAGACTCGACTTCGCAGCCGATTGAAAAGTTGTGGAGGGAGTAGAAGATATGCTCTCCATACTAGACCGTGCGCCTTCGCCATCCCACTCCATCTCTGTATCAACCCACTGGGAACACTTCTTAGAATGTGATAACTGTATCTTCACGCGAGCATCATCGCGCTACCCCAAAGATAAATTCTGGTATGAGTCACGCGCTCAGCCGGCTAGTATTATATAAAGAGTGGTGTGAGGGATAGAGAGAAGATGGACCAGTCGCTCGCTCTCGTACCTACGCGCGCACGGCTTCCCAAGGACCGCATGAGAGAGAGTGCTCTTATCTCTGGTGCGATCGAGGCAGCCTCAATAAATGGAACGTCGGACTCGCGCTACTTTGCAGCTCTAACTTCTTAAGACTCTCTCTGCGCGCTCGCGCTAAGTATGGTGAGATCGGTGTTGTCATGAACCTTGCGTGTGTGTTGTTGCGCGTGTGTCACGTCCGCACAGATAGTGTGTGTGTACCAGCAAAATTGCTCTCTGTTGGGAGATGTGAAACAGAATAAATTGCAGTAAGGAAATGAATCATTTTAAAAAAAAGTTTTCAAGAGGACCATTTCTGTTTTGAAAAAGGATGTGAAGTAGAATGGCAACTAATCGGTGACCTCGGCATTGGGGCCACCAACATCAACAGGATCCATGCCTGTTTATTTGATGAAGTCAAAAGATCCACATTATCTGTGGAAAGACCGGAATGCGTTTTGTCTGTAATGACTCTCAGCTGTGCTGAAGGTCGCTCAGATATGACGCTGGTTGCTGGGCAGGACAACACCTCTATGGCGAGACGAGCCTAGCTCGGGCTTCGTCAATTTTGGTATACCCAGAAGTCTATTGGGTCTGGAACACATGCAAAAACAATCGGTGTTGGAGCAGTAGTCGTGCACCATGATCTTAAGCTGATCTTGTGTGTTGGATGTGTGCCCTGCATTGCATGCGTTGTCATTTTGTTTAGAGTGAGGTGGTAACAAGATTGCCAGAGGGGTCAAACCATTAGGTTCTGACACCTTTCCTGCTGCTGACGCTATGCCTACTTGGCACGTTACTGCTGTCACGTCGCTGATGTTGTTCCACCGTGACATTTGGGGAACGTGACAGTGACAACAACAGATGATCTCCAGTGGATCAATCAGCAAGGTCTCATTTACTGCCTTTTACTCTCTATTTGGGTGGGTGGAAGGAAAGTGCTGATTTTTGTTTTGTACAGGGGATCCCAGGAGGGTGGCACACCTGTAATTGTTGTTCATTTGATGCCTTATGTGAGGATCATGTTGGAGGAAATGGAGCATCCAAGCCACATCATGTGAGAGATGAAGCTTGATTTCCAAGCCTATGGGTCGTGGGGCACTAGCAAAACTGATCTTCATCATCTTCCCTCTCCGCCTCAAAATTCGCGCCACCTCTTTCCCAAGCCAGGGACATCGGTAACATCGGTCGTCTAGGAATACCTCCCTTCCTCATCCTCCTCCTCCTCCTCCTCCGCTGCCTCCGTTAGCTTCAATACAGCCCTGTCTTTGCCGGAGATGATGCACCTGGAAGCTGATGCGCCACTATGCATAGCTCTGGACCCCGAACCACTGCCTAATGAAGAACCGATGAAATTGTGAAACTGTCGGGCCTTGTGGATTGGACAGAGAGAAGGCTCCGTGTCCGATCGTGTCCGTCTCCTCCTCCGTCGCTGGCGGGAACTGTTGTTTCAGAGTGTTCCAACGATCGTTCCAGAAACTAAGATACCACATGCTCATGATGACAAGGGCATTGTCCGCACTGACCATTTTGGTGGCTTTCTTCAAAAATGCAAGGGATGGTGCAGAGCTCTTTCACCTGCCTCCACTCTAGGTGGTTAACACCCTGAGGTCCCGTACCGCTGCTTGTCAGGGCCATGTGTCATCTTCGTACTGCGTTATGGCATTGCGCTCGCTGCCACAAATCGCTGGAGCATGTGGAGGGGTGGAATTCAGCGTGTTGCCACGTCAACAATGAGACCATTTGACGGGTGAGGCCGAGATGACGCTGCAAACGCAGCCAGGCTGGGTTGAAGCAGGGTGCGAACGGCGAGAAGTGCGAACTCAGGACCTCGAGCCTTTTTCGGGCTGTCCAGACAAGGGTAGCTCTTTTGAAATTTTGGACGACAAGGTTCATGACATGGCCAGGGCAAGGGTTGTGCTCCAGACCTACCGTTCGTTAAGGGCGGCAGCAGATTTCGCCCGTTATCGCACACCACCCTTGCTTGGCACAAGGTTCTTGTCACCCAGCCAGCGCTCGGTCTCGTTGTTAGAGCCGTCCACAGCTCCTGACCTGTGTGTGGACGGTCTCCCAAGGCAGATTAACTTTCAACACGGTCTGGTGTCTCTGGGCTACGTGCTTGCCACCCAGACGGACCTTGGGGGAAAGAGCCCTGCACCATCCCTGCAGTTTTGATAGTGTGCGCCGAGCCTGAGAGCCAACCGTCATCCCCAGGGGACATCCACCAGCTCACCAGTGGCTGTCTCCACAGGATATAGCCGGCCTTGGCCGTGCTTACTAGTCCATGTGTCGGTGGTAAGATGGACTTGTTCCGGGACAACAGATGCAGACACGCGCTTGAAATTTTAGATGACACGTGGCTGGCCAGGGCAGGGTCGGCTTTTCTGGAAAAAGAAATGCCTGCTCAGCATCTGGTATTGGGGGCAGGCGAGGGCCATGACGTGGCGGAACCCATCTGTGTCCACAGACGGAAAGGCAAAACATTTCAAGGCCAAAAGCCTGGCAATGCCGAACATTCAGGCTTTGGCTTTGGATGGTTTGGGTTAATGTGGTTTCTTCTGCTCCCAAAACCTGGGAAGGACAGAAGGGATGGCTGTAGATGGCCGCTGTACGGCGTGTCAGGTCATCAAACTGGCGGAAGTGAAAAGGGGTAGGATGGGTCTATGGTGGGTGATGGTGGTACTCGGCGACGGTGGAGGCTGAAGCGATGGTGATCCCTGATCATGATTCTCTGAGTGGACATGGGAAGCTGTGGAATGCTTGGTGTGGCGGAGGAGGAGGAGGCAGGAGACAAAGGGTGTGACAGTGGTTGGAGGCCACGGCGTCGGTCTGGATTTTTTGGCATATGTGTTCCTCCAATTTCCAACTCTTGCATTCGATGCTTGTGAATAGACATGTTGGTGGTGGTTAACCATTTAGGTTCTTGCCTCTAACTTATGCGTTTAAGCAAAAGGTGGCATATGACATCGCTGGGTGAATCAGGGCTTGCTCAAAAGATGCCAGGCTTGGTGGTCCTAGGAACTTTTTGAAGGCGATTAAGCGTGGTGCGGGGTGTGCGAGGACCGTGGTGGAGGGTTTCATTTCAGCGGACCCTTCTGCGACGCCTCTCCCTTTTTGTGGGGGACCGTATTGTACACTAACCCATCGTCTTCCTACTTGTCCACGGATGAAGCAGCTCGCAAGCCATATGCTTGCGGAAAGACCTGGTTGGTGCCGCTTGGGCGTCTTCTTCATCATACTCTGGTGTCTTGGTCATCCTGTCTTTCTGCATCCTGAGCTGCGGGATACAAGCAAGGGGCTCTGTCAAGGCGTTGCAGTACGCACGGTGGGGTGCCGAGTTGGACCGGATTCCTTCACTCCTCTGATGGCATCAGTAAACTGGGCGTCAGAGCAGATAAATCATCTCTTGATCTTTTAACATGCCTTCTGAACCCCAAACGCATTTTGTCATCAAAGAGGTCTTTGACAAATGGATTATCCACTGTGGTGGGTACACGAGTTGAAGTTTGGGCTGCTCATGTTGGATGGTTGTGATGATGTGTGATGACATTTTTCTGGGCCGTGACTGCGAGGAGTGGACGGTAAGATGCTAGATGCAGTATGCATTTAACCACAGAAGGACTGATTGGCGACAATGTTCGTTACTTAGATTCACAAGGCCCTGACCAGCGATGACAGGCTGACGGTCCTGCAACTGACGATCCGCTGGCATGCGTGTTGTCGCCAGCACTGGAAGGAGCACTTTCTCTCGTACCTTACCTCATGTGATCCCCCACTCTTTGCTCGATTACACCTGCATTTCGCTCCATGTTCAGAAAATATAAAAATTTGAGAGGTATGGAATAGTTTTGGAAAGTCTTTATTAAAAGTCGGCTAAGCACAGCTATTCTCAAATCCCTCTTTATAATCCAAAATAAAATTGCTGATTCAACAATTTAACTGCAAGGTGTTTATCAAACAATCTGGACTGGGCCAAAATGTCAAAAAACACGTATCTGTTATGTTTTTGGTATATTAAGTTAGGTTTTTTTGCACTTTCACAATTCACTGTGGTGAATATAGATTTTGCTGTTTATAGATTTACGTAGGATGCTGCGTCAATGAACAGTGCTGGTGTGCAAAAGTCAAAAAAACACGTAAAATGTTTGTTTTGATATAATAAAACGGTATTTTTTGACCTTTCAATCTCACTGTGGTGAATATGAATTGCTGTTTTAAGATTTACGTAGATGCTGCGTCAATGAAAACAGTGCGGGTGAGCAAAAAGTCACAAAAAACTCGTAACTGTTATGTTTTGATATAAATAAACGGATGTTTTGACCTTTAATTCACCTGTGGTGAATATAGAATTGCTGTTGTAGATTTTCGTAGATGCTGGCGTAATGAAAAGTGCTGGGTGCGCAAAAGTCCCAAATAACACGTTAACTGTTATGTTTTGATATAATAATCGGTATTTTTTTTGCACCTAAAAACAACCCTTCAATTCACCTGTGGTGAATATAGGAATTGGGCTGTTGTAAAGATTTTCGTAGATGCTGCGCTCATTGAACAGTGCTGGTGTGCGAAAAAGTCAAAAAACAGTAAAACTGTTATGTTTTGATATAAATAAACGGTATTTTTTGCACCTTTCAATTCACAATGTGGTGAATATGAATTGAGGTTTTAAGATTCTTCGTGATAGCTGCTTCATTGATCAGTGCTTGGGTGCGGCAAAGTAAAAAAACGTATCTGTGGATGTTTCGTTACGATACTCGGTATTTTTGGCAACAAACAACCTGTGCTGACTACAAGATTGCTGGATTGTAATTTAAGTGCAAGGTGGTATTTCAACAGTCACAGGTGTATGGGTAAAATTGAAACCTATCTGAAATGTATTGATATAAAAAGTGGGGTTTGCAGCTAACAAAGGAGACCTGCAGTCTACTAGAAATGATGTTTATTCCAAATAAAGTTCGGCTGCGCCCAATATCAGGAAATAGCAAACTGTTAATAATAAAGATATTCCACTACATGTCTACACTAAGTCTTGGTGAACTTTATCCAGTGTTTTCTTATAGATAGAGCTTGTCTTTCTGGTGTCGCCGCGGCCCCACCCCCCTCCCCCCCGCTCCCACCGCGTGAATGTACAGATAATGTTGAGGTATCTCTGTTGCAGAAATTAGCTAATTTCGCTGAGCTGTTTGGCCACAGGAGAGCGCAGGTCCTATCCTATGTGACGCTGAGAGACCTGAGGCTGAAACAGGGAAACAGAGTTCTACTGTAAAACGAGGAATGTGATTTTTCATGCCCAATCACAACCATACCACACCCAGTCAGATGTCGCACACATATTCTCACCCTGCTCTATTCTGTAATATCATTTGCTGGCCGCCAAAATTACAGGGAAGCGCCGAAAAGGCGCGGATCTTAATAGATGATGCACAGATTTTAACTTAATTATCGCATGATCTGGAATTTAGATCACATAAAAACCTTGGCCGTTTCAACTTGTCGATAAAATATCGCTCAACACTATTTATGATAATGATTATACATGTGGCATTACTTAGAACCTTGATAATTACATTTAAATTATGAAGATAGTCACATGGAACTTCAATGGTCTAATATCCCCGAATAAGAGAACAACGTCACCTAAAGAGTATTTGCCCTAATATCTCCAGGAGACATGATCTGGCACAACCCAACAAATTTGCAAGATTGGCAGATAAGGGAGATGTCAGTTCGGGAATAGCACTGCTGTAGCAAGACCGGTATTATCGAACAGTTGTTGTTCTGGGGAGTGCGACATACCAAGAATCAGGTTGACAGATTACTGGGTGGGTCAAAGACCTGACAGAGTAACAAAGGTTCAGGTTGGGGGATACCTAGGAAATAGTGATCACAATATAATAAATTTCCAGTCATCTTTCAATAGAATTTTTTGTCGAGGAGCCTCGAAAACATTGACTTTGAGGAAGGCTAATTTTATTCTACTTAGAGAGGCTCTTAATTGCTTTGACTGATATAATGTCTTGAAAACTAACAAAACAGATAATAAATGGGAGATGTTTTAAAACATCTCAAGCACCCACTGTGAGAGGTACATGTCTTATGGAAATACATTAGTAGAAACAGGAAAAAACAATGTGGGTCAACAAAGAACAAAAAAGAAAGCGTTTAAACTACTTAAACAGGAGGGCAGTAATGAAATACTAAAAAGCTATAAGGAAAATAAAATATGCAAAAATATGATAAAGACAGCAAAGTTGGAACCTAAAAGTAATTTCGCCAAAGAGAATAAAACTAACCTCAAAATATTTTTAACTATATAAAAAGTTGAAAAATGAGAATGATGGCCCTTTGAAAAGTAGTGAGGGAGGTTATGTAGAAGGTGATGAGAAGAAAGCAAATCTATTAAACAATTTTTTCTCCACTGTATTTATGGAGAAAAATGACATTCCTATTGATGGGCATAGGGATGAGGTACACTTAACCTTAAATGTCTCCTCTCTAACTGAGGAAGAAGTGCAGCTTCAAGATTAAAATAGACATATCAACAGGTCTTGATGGTATACACCCCTGTGTCCTAAGTGGATTAATTAATGTGATAGGCAGGCCCCTGATTTTAATATATGTGGATGGATTGAATATTCAAAAAGGGTTTAAAAAAGGATCCTGGAAACTAAAGGCTGGCAAGATTTTACTAAAGCATTTGATACTGTGCCACATAAAAGGTTGGTAAGTAAAATGAGAATGCTTGGACTGGGGGAAAATGTTTGCGAGCGGGTAAGTAACTGGCTCAGAGATAGAAAACAATGGGTGGTGAGAAATGGTACATACTGGAAATGGATTCCTGTTACTACTGGGGTACCTCAGTGGTCAGTTTTGGGTCCAATACTTCTTACTATATTTATTAAGGACCTTACAGAAGAATTACATAGTAGAATATCAATCTTTGTTGCTGATACTAAGCTGTGTAGAGTAATAAACACAATAGAGGTTAATATACTATTACAAATAGATCTGAATAAGTTGGAGGCCTGGACAGAGAAGTGGCAGATGTGGTTTAACACAGATAACTGCAAGGTTATGCGCATGGGAAGGAAAAATCTATTCCATGATTACTTGTTAAACAGAAAAACTCTGGGTAAAAGTGACATGGAGAAGGACTTAGAAATCCAAGTCGACAGTAAACTTAATTGTAGCAGCCAGTGTCAGGCAGCAGCCACAAAGGCAAATAAGATTATGGGGTGTATTAAAACTGACGTAGATGAACACGATGAGAACATTGTTCTCCCATTATACAAATCACTAATCAGACCACACCAGTAGCTTACATATACTATATAAAAATACACATGTTTATTTTTTTTCTCACTATCTGATATAAAATCAGAATAAACCTTACCCATTTAGGTTAATTAGGATTACCAAAATTACATATATTTGCCAAATGCCAGAGTAACGAGAGAATTGTTAAGGCCTTATTATTACTTTCTGCAAAGTCAAAAGTTTACATGCATTTCATTAGTATTTGGTAACATTGCCCTTAAACTGTATGACTTGGGTCAAACATTTTGGATATCCTTCTACAAGCTTCTTACAATAGTTGCTAGGAATTTTGGCCCATTCCTCCTGACGGAACTGGTGTAACTGAGCCATGTTTGTAGGTCACCTTGTTGGCACCTGCCTTTTCAGCTTTGCCCATAAATTTTCAATAGGATTGAGATAAGGAGTTTGTGATGGCAACAACAAAACATTGACCTGGTTATCCTTAAGCCCCTTTGGGGTGGGGTCATTGTCCAGTTGGAAGACCCATTTCTGCCCAAGCTTTAACTTCCTGGCTGATGTCTTAAGATGTTGTTTCAGTATTGCCACATGATGCCATCTATTTTGTGAAGTGCACCAGTCCCTCCTATAGCAAAACAACCCAACAACATGATGCTGCCACCCCCATGTTTCACAGTTGGGATGCCGTTCTTAGGCTTCCAAGCTTCTCCCTTTTTCCTCCAAACATAACAATGGTCATTATGGCCAAAAACATAAATTTTAGTTTTGTTGGACCACAGGACATGTTTCCAAAAATGTAGGTCTTTGTTCTTGTGTACATTTGCAAACATTAATCTGGCTTTTATATGTTTCTTTTTAAGTAATGGCTTCTTCCTGGTAGAGTGGCCTTTCAGCCTATGTTGGTACAGTACTCGTTTCACTGTGGATAATGACTCAATCTTACCAGCTTCCGCCAGCATCTTCACAAGGTCTTTTGCTTTTGTTCTTAGGTTGATATGCACATGTTGCATCAAAGCACGTTCATCTCTAAGACACAGAACCCATCTCCTTCCTGAGCGGTATGATGATTGGACATTCCCATCTTGTTTGAACTTGAAAATGTACCCAAGAATGATCCAAACTTGTGCAAGTTCACAATTCTCTTTCTGATATCTTGGCTGATTTCTTTAGACTTTCCCATGACACAGAAGTGTGTTTCTGGTGTGAATTAAAATAAATCCACAGATGTGTCTCTAAATAACTCAGATGTTGCCAATAAACCTATCAACATATGGGCTGTCCCAAATTGTGTAAAGGCATTGTAATCCTAGTGTATGTAAACGTTTGACTTTGCAGAAAGTAATAAAAATACCTTAAAAATTCTCTCTCTCATTATTCTGGCATTTGCCAAATATAAATAATTTTGGAAATCCTAATTGACCTAAAATTGGTAAGGTTTATTCTGATTTCATGTCAGATATTGAGAAAAACATGCATATGTGTCTTTTTATATGGTGTATGTAAACTTCTTGGTATCGATGTACAAGACAGACGTTGTAGGGCTTGAAAAAAAAATAAGCCCCTACACATCTCTGTATACAGAAAAATAAAAAAGTTATGGCTCTCAGACTATGTTGATGCAAAAACATGTTTTCCTTTTTGAATAAAGGGCGACATGTCCGAAAACTGGTATCGCCGTGGCAGATTTTAAGCACATTTAATCAGTGTAAATCTGACATCTGGTATACCTTGCATAATAAACATAATGTGCCTAAAAAGGCACATAGTGTATCATTGCTAGTGTATGTAATGCATTTCAATAAGCACATTGCATTATGGAGGAGCACAGTGTATCATTGCTACTATATTTATTGCTCCTTTTTAGGTACATTCAAATATGTTGTGTAGTTTCTTAGATGAAGTCAATTATGGGGGTATCTAATATATAGGCCCTTCAAAGCCACGTGAGAACTGAACTGATCCCTAAAAAATGTATACAGGCAGTCCCCTACTTACATCGTTCCGACTTACATACGTCCCATAGTTACAAACGGAGACTTATTGGTTGTGGCTGACATTCAACACTGAGTCACACCCCATGATCACCAAGTGCCAGCATGCCACAGCTGCACATGAGATACAGAAAGTTAGGTGAAATTTTCTTAAAAAGGGCACAGACAGCAAAACAAATATAAAAACTGTTCCCTGTAATATCCAAAGCTAAAAAAAATATTTTTTCTGGAATTACATTTAATAAATATACCTGTTCCGACTTACATACAATTTCAACTTAAGAACAAACCTACAGTCCCTATCCCGTTTGTTTATTAGCAAGGTTAGTTAAGGGGAGTTCACACACAATATCAAGTACATAAATAAAATTTTGAGTGATTTATATCACCTACTATACGCTAAAGTCCTGATGGATTATAATATTACGGAATCACAAAGGTTCCTAGGAAAGATAACATTACCTATACTTACTCAAGAGCAAAGGGAAATGTTATATAAAGATATTGGGGAGGAGAACATCATAAATGTGATAAAGAATCTAGCAGCAGCTAAGGCTCCCAAACCTGATATTGGGAGACAAGGTTATACCAAACAATTTTAGTTAAGCACCTAGAAACTTCACTCAGCCTTTGTGAGGTTTACTTTGAGAGGCAAAGAGCCACAAATAGCCCTATCCACCCTTTTTCTCCCCAAGGAGATAGGAGGAATAGGACTACTTTGTATTCAGGGGTATAATCCAGGATGTCTTCTTAGCCATGTGGTAGACTGGGCGAATAACACAAAGTTCTTTTCTAACTTAACTCTCGAAAAGGCCCATTAGGGCCTCTGTGACATCTTCTATCCACAAAGTATGGCAGAGGAGGCACTGTTAATCTCCACTTGCTTTTCCAGCCTGAACACAGCCCTAGACATTCTGGCTTGCCATTTTCGTGACATCTACTTCTACTGTTGCTGGCCTGGCCTTGAGCAAGTTAATCTATTACAGTTGATTGACAGACTTCGCCACCCTTAGTCTCTGTCCAGGATGCCAGAGAGCTGGTCCAATCACGTGCTGGACCGGGTCCCTGGCTTCCTATTTAATGCCTCTCCTGACACTAGGTTCTTGCTGATGTTAGACTTTTCTGGATCTGGTGTGCGCTTTATCTTGCTGTTTTTAGATTATTAATCTTTTGGCTAATCCTCTGACTCTCCTCTTGTCCTTTGTTTTTGTACCTTTTTGCCCATTCTAGTTTTAACTCGGTCCATCGTACTTCCCTTTACTGTTTGTCCACGGGCGTCGCTAGGTAGTTTTATCCGAGGCACAAGCCCTGGATAAAACTTCCTGTGGCCCAAACCTCCTCGGGCTCCAGGCCGCTGCCGTGGGCCAGGAGCACCGACTGCCTCCTCATCTGTATATGCGTCCTCCGGATGCACATACAGCTAAAGGGTTCCGTGGAGTGCTCCCTGCTCCGCGGGGTATCGTCGTCCCCACCGCTGCCACCGATCGTTAGGGTTCTAAATAGATACCAATCGTTAAGGTATCGGCTTAGGACTTTGGCGATCGGTGATTGCTGCGGTGATGGGTCTAACTGTATGTGCGTCCACCAGCAGAGTACTCTGTTGAGCTGCAAGCATGCCTGCAGCTCACCATAGTACACAGCACAGAAGAAGAAGACCGGGAGCAGCGACAGCATCAGAGAGCGAGGTAAGATGAGTGCTGATAGTTTTTTATTTTTAATTAGCCTTATTTACGTGCTGAGGACTTATGTAGTGCTGGGGGACCTATAAACTACCTATACAGTGCTGGGGGACCTATATAGTGCTGGGGGACCTATATAGTGCTGGAGGAACTATATAGTGCTGGGGGACCTATAAACTACCTATACAGTGCTGGGGGACCTATGTAGTGCTGGGGGATCTATATAGTGCTGGAGGATCTATATAGTGCTGGGGGACCTATAATCTAGCTGTACAGTGCTGGGGAACCTATACAGTGCTGGGGGACCCATATATTGCTGGGGGACATATATAGTGCTGGGGGACCTATAAACTACCTATACAGTTCTGGGGGACCTATACAATGCTGGGGACCTATAAACTACCTATACAGTGTTGGGGACCTATATAGTGCTGGAGGATCTATACAGTGCTGGGGGACCTATAAACTACCTACACAGTGCTGGGGGACCTATATAGTGCTTATGGACCTATAAACTACCTATATAGTGCTGGGGGACCTATATAGTGCTGGAGGACTTATGTAGTGCTGGGGGACCTATAAACTACCTATACAGTTCTGGGGAATCTATACAGTGATGGGGGACCCATATAGTACTGGGGGACCTATATAGTGCTGGGGGACCTATAAACTACCCATACAGTGCTGGGGACCTATATAGTGCTGTGGGACCTATAAGCTACCTATATAGTGCTGGGGGACCTATATCCTAACTATAAACTACCTATACAGTGCTGGGGACCTATAATCTATCTATACAGTGCTGGTGGACCTATATAGTGCTGGAGGACCTATAGAGTGCTGGGGGACCTATAAACTACCTATACAGTGCTGGGGGACCTATATAGTGCTGGAGGGCCTATATAGTGCTTGGAGACCTATAAACTACCTATATAGTGCTGGGGCACCTATATAGTGCTGGAGGACCTATGTAGTGCTGGGGGATCTATATAGTGCTGGGGGACCTATAATCTACCTATACAGTGCTGGGAGACCTATAAACTAATTATATAGTGCTGGGGGACCGATAACCTAACTATAAACTACATATATAGTCAGTGTCGGACTGGAGGGTCTGGGGCCCACAGCGGAGTTCATCTTGGGGGACCACGCTACTGTACATGAAAATATTACCAGCCTCTCCGAAATAAATACCCCCATTTTACAACATAATACAGTGTGCAAACAAGAACTGTATTGTGTAGTACACAAAACCAAGGGAGTCACAGATTTGTCAGTCTAACATATCATAGACACATGGCTAAGTAGCTCCATCCATATGCCCCACCACCAGCCCACATACAATATCCCCCTCCACGTTTCCCTTGGTCACGCACCTCACCACCTTCTAAAATAAACACCAGCAAGAAAGAAAAAGTGTAACTCCTATCACAGCGTCAGGTGTTTCATCACATTTACAATCATGGACACGTGTACACTGCCACTATACTAACGCCAATATAAACTACAACACTGCCATATGGAGACCACATAGAGGTCCGACACCGGCTCAGGTATAACTTGCAACACCGCCACATACAGACCACATAGAGGTCAGACTCCAGCTCAGGTATAACCTACCACACCACCATATAAAGACCACATAGAGGTCAGACACCAGCTCAGCTATAACCTACAACACCACCATATACAGAACACATAGAGGTCAGACACCAGCTTAGGTATAACCTACAACACCACCATATAGAGACCACATAGAGGTCAGACACCAGCTCAGGTATAACCGACAACACCACCATATAGAGACCACATAGAGGTCAGACACCAGCTCAGGTATGGCCTACAACACCGCCATATAGAGACCACATAGAGATCAGACACCAGCTCTGATTTAAACTACAACACCTCCATTTAGAGACCACATAGAGGTCAGACACCAGCTCAGGTCACATCACATTACAGTGAATATAGAACTGATCCAATATAGAAGTAAAATAACCCCTGAAATCAGGGACTCACTGGAGACATCATATCTGATGAGTCGTTTTCTTCTCTCATGAGTCATTCTTATTCCCTTTTCTTCTGCCTCCGTTCCACACCGCCATGATGACTTGTCCCGGCCACAACTCATTCCTGCAGAATTTACACACACATATCTTAGAATCCTCAATTTTCCAGCATCTCTTTACCTATTCCCACCTCTGTACAAACTTCCCTGGAGTGGAAGAAAAGGTACAAGCCATAATTTAGAGGCCTAGTATCCTAAGGGGTTGGAATGTGGGGAGAGGATTAACCCCCTGGAGATAATGCTACAACTATGGGCTGCTTCCCTCTCAATTATATTACCAGGTACGTAGGCAAATGGGAAAGGCCCCAGGTAACTAGATAGGCCCTATTTAGGTAGGTAGACCCCCGCTGGATAAGTTGGTAGGCCAGCCCCAAGTAGGTTGGTGAGTACCTAGCCACGGGTGGGTAGGTAAGTAGCCCCCAGCTAGATAATCAGGCCCCAGTTAGGCAAGTTAATAGGCTACAGTTAGGTTGGTGGACCCAAGTTAGGTAGACAGTAGATAGGTGTTGGTGAGTCCCAGTTAGTTAGGCTGTAGGTAGGTGGTTTCCCCCAGTTAGGTAAGCGGTAGGTAGTTAGTGTCCCCTTTATATAGGCTGCAAGCAGTTAGGGACCCCCTTTAGGCAGTATACAAGCAGTTAGGGCTTCCCTTGAACTAGTATACAGGCAGTTAGGGCCTCCTTTAGGTAGTATACAGGCAGTTAAGGTCTCCCTTAGGTAGTATACAGACAGTTAGGGGTCTCCTTTAGGTGGTATACAGGCAGTTAGGGGTCTCCTTTAGGTAGTGTGCAGGAAGTCAGAGTCCCCCCCTTTATTTAATGTGCAGGAAGTCAGGCCCCCCCCCCCCCCGCTTTAGCTAGTGTGCAGGAAGTCAGGGCCCCCTTTAGCTAGTGTGCAGGTAGTCAGAGTCCCCTTTAGTTTGTAGGTAGTCAAGGCCCCCTTTAGTATTTAGGCAGTCAGGGCCCCCTTTAGCTGGTCAGGGCCTCCTGTAGACAGTCAGGACCCCCTGTAGGTAGTCAGGGCCCCCTTAGACAGTCAGGGCCCACTGTAGGTAGTCAGGGCCCCGTTAGACAGTAAGGGCCCCCGTAAAGTAGTCAGGGACCCCATTAGTTAGGCAGGGCAACTTTAGGTAGTCAGGGCCCCCCTTTAGGTAGTCAGGGCCCCCTTAGGTAGTCAGGGCCCCCCTTTAGGTAGCCAGGGCCCCATTAGGTAGCCAGGGCCTCATTTGGTAGTCAGGGCCCCCTTTAGGTAATCAGGGCCCCCCTTTAGGTAGTCAGGACCCCCTTAGGTAGTTAGGGCCCCCCTTTAGTTAGTCAGGGCCCCCCTTTAGGTAGCCAGGGCCCCAGTAGGTAGTCAGGGCCCCATTAGGTAGTCAGGGCTGCCCTTAAGGTAGTCAGGCCCCCCTTTAGGTAGCCAGGGTCCCATTAGGTAGTCAGGGCCCCTTTAGGTAGCCAGGGCCCCATTAGGTAGTCAGGGCCCACTTTAGGTAACCAGGGTCCCATTAGGTAGCCAGGGCCTCTTTAGGTAGCCAGGGCCCCATTAGGTAATCAGGGCCCCCCTTTAGGTAGCCAGGACCTCCCTTTGGGTAGTAAGGGCGCCCTTAGGTTGTTAAAAAACAAAAACAAAACAGACAACCACTTACCTCGCTCCCGCTCCCCGCCGGCTACTGCCGCCCTACATAGGCGGCGCGGTGATGTGACGTCACCGCGCGCCTAAATCACCAGTAGTGGCCGGCGCCTGGTAGGCTTAAGGCCTAGCGCCTTAGGCCTGCCAGGGCGATCAGCGGAGCGGAACGCTAACGGCGCTCGACTCCGCTGACACTGCGCTGCCCCGGGAGTCAGGGACATTAATCCCTGACTCCTGGGTCCTGTCTCTGAGCGCTCGGGACACAGGGCCCGGGCGTTCAGGGTCCGGATGCGCCGGACGGGCCCCGGGGAATGGCGGCACTGCCTCCGGGGCCCAGTCCGAGCCTGTATATAGTGCTGAGGGACCTATAAGCTACCTGTATGTACTGGGGGCCCTATTACCTACCTATATGTACTGGGGGCCCTGTTACTTATTTATATTGGGGGCCATATTATCTATCTATATATACTGGGGACACTATTATCTCTATATACTGGGAGCCCTACTTTGTATCTATTCACTAGGGGGCCCTATTACCTATCTATATACTGGGTGACACTATTACCTATCTATATACTGGGGGCCTTATTATCTATATACCAACTGGGGGACCCTATTTTCTATCTACAGACTGGGGGACCCTATAATCTATATCTCTATCTACTTAGGAGACCTATATATCTACCTTCTGAGAGGGGGGTCTATAAACCTACCTAATGGGGGCTTATAAAGGAACGATATGTGGCTCCCCATTCCCCACAGCAGACACCTGGCTTTTCTATAATTCCCCCAGAAGGTAGCTATATATGTGCTGGAAAAGTGAGGATTCTAAAATGTTTGTGTGGTAAATTCTACAGTGAAGAGTTGTGGCCGAGAGAAGTAATCATGGTGGTCTGGGCTGGATGGAGAAGAGAAGGGAAAGTGAATGACTCCGATCAGAAAAGACGTCTCCTGTGAGTCACTAAATGTAACTGCACTGTAATCACTTATATTTCTGCCGAGCACCTACATACAACTAGTTTTTACCACTATATGGTCCCTGTATGGCATTAATATACGTCTTCAGAGCCTGCGTACAACTGATAGTCACATGTGGTGGTCGCGTTTGGTCATGGTCTGCAAGTATTAATTGATCCTTAAGTAGTAATAGCTTTGTGTTTTGGATTTGTAGGAGTTTTTTAGTTACTGATTCGTATGGTATATTTTGTCCCTGGATAGGTGTTTTATTTGGTTAATTATTTTTAAGGTACTACACAATAATATGGAGGTGAGCGCTTATGAAAAGCAAATTTGTTAGTATTGACTTTGATTGTACAGTGACTGAGGTGATAGACACGATCTATGTGGAATATGAAGAAAACAGAAGTTTCTTCGCTATAAAACTACAAGCTGCAGTTCACAATGTGGCGTGAACCCAGCACTAGAGAGCAAAATTTGACACAAAGGGTCTGTACCCCAGATGTTTTAGGGCCCTAGCATCGCGCCTGTGTTTGTTTTTGTCTGTCTTTCTTTGTGCACGTACTTATGGTACAAACTGTCGTCCAGTTGCTGCCGATCATCTAGGGTCGGACAGGCAAGTAGGCAGGGACAGAGTTGAGGGGCCTAGTTGTACATCTTACACCTGGCAAATCTACTCACTAGTACACACTAGCTATGCCTCGCTGCCTCCCTAAGCTAAACATTCAGTATTCTTGCAAGACACAATTATAGCTTGGAATTAGATGCAAATGTTACTGAAGTTGCCCTTCTTGTTATCCAAATAAATTAGTCTATGGAATCACCCGGAACACGGAAATTTCAATCATATGTTTAAGTTGTTACCACAGAAGGGGAATGAAGTGACTAGAAAAATCTAGAGGACAGGAGATGGTTGAGTCCCAAAGAAATTCAAAATAAATTTTTTATCCTGGATTCCCACTACTTGGTTCCCCTTTTGTCGCTGAAGTCAGAGACCAGAGAAATAAAGCAACAAGGGTTTGGGGAGGTGATCACGAAAGTGAAAGACCATTTAAATATCTTTATCCTGTATAACTTTGTAAGAGTAAAAGTAAGATAAACTGTCTAGAGTCTAGACAGATAAATTACAAGACCTGGAGGTGGTGCAGGTGATTCTAAATGAATGGGATACTGTTAGGAAACAGATAGTCAATGACATTTGGAGGGAAACATACCTTAACATTAAGCATAGTTTTATGTGTGGGTATAACATCCTTTGCTTTTGCATCAACTCTGAAAGATTGACAAAATGCCCCAGATGTTGTCATGGGTGCCTCCATGCAGTCGGGGCACAGGTGCGCCCACGACCCACATGTCTGGGTATCACCGCACGCTGACTCTATTTAACCCCATCCCTTCCTTAGTGCCCTTGCCAGATCAATAGTGCCTATGTCAGGATTCCGCCTGTCAGACCCCCAGCTTTGAACTCTGGTCACCGGGCTCGGCTTTTGCGACAAAAACCACGGTTTCGGCCATAGTGCTGTTAGGTGTGTTCACCGGTGTGAATTCGATCTTTCCTGCTCTGTGTTCTTAATTGATTCCTGGTCAACGCCTGTGGTCAAGAATCCTCTAGCACTCTTCTAGTTAAACTGTTTCCTTGCAAGTCCTTTTGATTGACAGCCTTGTATCCAACCCGGTCTTCTGTTTTTTCCAACTATCACCTTTGTTTTTTGTTTTATGGTCAGGTATAAAAGAGCTATTGTGTCACTTCCCCTTTGCCTGCTATATTGGGTTCTTTCAGTACCTGCAGCTAGCCCTTTCTCATCCTGGATTTCCTTGTTACCTGACTTTGTTTCTGACTATTCTTCTGCCTCCTGATTTTGCACTGCTTCTCCTGACAGTAACTGACCTGGCTTGTCTGACCCTCCATGTTTGTGTCCAGTGTTTGTTTTGTCTGCATCCTGTGTTTTCTCTTATTCAGTGTATCTCGCAGTCTTTGGTTGGGGCCCACCGGTTAAGGAGTCGGGCACCCCCAAAAGGCAGTGACAGTAGTTGGGAACAGCGTCAGGGTCTCACTCTGTCTCTATCTATTCATGTGCCCCTGACCGGTTCCTCACATTATAGCAGGCCCTTACCCCAGTCAACTCTCCCAGCTGTTCAGTATGCTCACTGATTTATCGGTCATCGACCGCTTGGATGAGTTGACAACTCAGTTTCAGGGCATGGCAGGACTTATTAATCAAATCTCGCTGCGGCTGGATACTATGATGACCCCAGCGACCGAACAAGCCACTCCGTCTGTGTCGTCTGTGTCCATGCCTGCCCCTGTGTTTGTTGGTCAAAGCATCCAGCATAAACTTAAAATGCTTCTTCCAGATCGCTCTGACGGAAACCCTGACAGATTCCGAACCTTCAGGGAATCTTGTTGCCTATTTTTTCGTTTCAATTATTTTCCCACCAAGGCTGAAAAAGTGGCAGCTGTTGTGCTCTCCTCCAGGGCCCACCTCAGGGTTGGGCATTAGCTATACCCCCTTAAGACCCTGATTGGAGATTGGTTGACAGATTTTTTCTGGCTTTAGGCCAGGTTTATCATGATCCTAACCGTGCGGCATTGGTGGAAATACATTTGTTATCTTTTCACCAGTGCCGCCGCTCCCATGAAGACTACTGTTCCAAGTTTCGCCAATGGTGTGCGGTGACTGGGTGGTCTGACCAACCTCTGAAAACCCTCTTCAGTCAAGGGCTGTCATATGCCATGAAGGTTGTTGGTCAGCCACCCAACTCCCGAGACCTTACGTGACTTTATGGCTTTGGCTGCATCTAATGACAGAAGACTAAGGGAGAGACGCAGGGAAAAGCAAGAGGGGTTGATTATTCAGCTCAAGTGAGGCTTTCCTGTAAAACCTCCTTCTACCTTCTTTAAAAGATCTGCTCTTCCATCTCCTTCACTGTCTCCCTCTCGGTCATCTGCAGAAGAACCCATGGTGCTGGGCTCTACATCTGTGGCCAACAGGAGGAGAAATTTGTTGGAGAATGCCCTGTGCCTTTATTGTGGGAAGCCTGGCCATTTTCTGAGAGGCTGTCCGACTAAGCCTAAGTCACCACAGGTAAAACGCGAAATTCCTGAGTGATTTCCAGGAGGATAACTCAGCCATACAGGTACCTTCTAACTATGATAATTAGTTTTTTTTGCCCATAACTTTGGTCTCTAATTCCAAGAGTTTTGTTTGTCGAGATACGATTGACTCATGTGCTGCTGTTAGTTTCATTAGTATGGTTGTTGCTCAAGCCTAGGATTTGGAATTATTTCCATTGTGTTCTCCCTTTCTGGTTTCAGGTGCAGATTCTACCCCTCTAACCAGAGGAAGAATTAAATTCCGTACTGCAGAAATCACTTTGAATGTTGGATGTTTGCATACTGTAAAGCTTTCATTTTTTGTCATGGAGAAACTCACTGTAGATATTATTCTTGGGTTGCCCTGGTTCTGCCTACATAATCCGTTGTTTGATTAGAGGACTACTGAGTTGATCAAATGGGGGAATGCATGTGGTTCTCATTTAAAGATTGTCCATTCTTTGGTGTGTTCTGTAAATAACGACCACGATATTCCTGATTTTATTTTGGATTTCTTTGATGAAGCTGTGGATAGTCTTCCTCCTCACCGGCCTTATGACTGTACCTCATCCCTAAAGGTCGCATCGTCAACTTCTCTACCTCAAAACGAGAGTCTATGCATCAGTATATTAAGGAAAGCTTGGAAAAAGGTCACATTTGGCCATCAATCTCTCCGGTTGGTGCTGGTTTTTTCTTTGTCGGGAAAAAAGTTTGAGGTCTCCGTCCTTGTACTAACAACAGGGAACTTAATAAAATCACTGTAAAAGATCAGCATCCATCCCCTCTGATTCTGGATTTATTCAATCAGGTTGGGACGCTCAATGGTTCTCCAAAATTGATCTCCGTGGTGCTTACAACCTGATCCGGATGAGAGAGGGTGACGAATGGAAGATGGCTTTAAATATGCCCCCAAAAGGCAGGGACAGTGGTTGGGAAAAGCGTCAGGGCCACACTTTGTCTTTATCTATTTGTGTGGCCCTGACCTGTTCCTCACAGTCCTTGTGCCTAGAGAGGAAGCGTTCCTGAAGTTGTTTCTAGCGTTTCCATGTACTGTACCAGTTGTCTCCATCCCTCAACCATGAACCTTTGCCACCTGCCCTGACCTTTCTGCCTGTCCCCAACTACAAGCCTGCCAGCCCCGGCTGCCACCGCAAGTGAGTTGTTTCAGCGGTAGCGACCTGGTAGTCTCCCGTCGCAGCAAGCTTGTCCTGCCTTGTGCCGGGCTCTGGTGAATACAGAGACCTACTTAGACTCTTCTCCCTGGCATAGCTTATACCACTGCTTGCGGTGGTCCAGAGGATCCACTACTTCAGCTGTTACAGATGTCTTGAACCAAAGACTGACCTGTGGCATGTTATGTAGCAATGTCCTGAAATTCAGGGTTTCTAGATCAGAGTAGTGGAATATATTTGTGGTCTTTGGTAAATAAAGATTTACAATTCCCCAATATCAATATTTTTCCATTACGTAATACCCCTGGATGAGAAAAGCTCCAATACTTGGGATAAAATCAGAAAGGTAACACACCTCACATTACTGATAGCAAAAAAAGCTGTTCTTCATCACTGGCTCCATTAGGAAATAACTCCCATATCTATGATTATAAATGGCTTGAAACTATGTTTTAATGTTGAGGCACATAAAACACGCAAGGATACATAGAACACGCAATAGCAATAACTTTTTTGAAAATTGGAAAATTTTTATTGACTATCATTTATCCCAAAGGGAGGTACCTGCGTTGATGCAAGAGGTTTAGCACACAGGGTGGTATGCAGAAGAAAATGTTGAAGGTATCTAAAGAATACTGAAAATCCTAAGATATGCACTTGTGCTCATCATAGAAGTAACTTTATGAATGAAAATCAGTGTTTAAAGGGACTGAATATAATCCAAATACTTATACTGGTATAAGATTAGGTTAACTAGGTAATAGGCACCAGATAAAGACACTTTCACATCTTTTATGTTTAAATTTAAGACACTATACTTTTGTTCTTCTTATGGCCCAAAGTAATTAATTCATTTTAAATTTTAAGGGGAAATTTTTGTGGTAATACCCCTTTTGAGTTTCAATTTGAAATATTTTTTTGGTTTTAGGATATCCGCCACTACTCTGAGCTTCTCCTCTTTGACTGTCCCCTGCCCTTTGACACTGTCACCATTCCCCCCTCTACAAAATCCCCTCCTCCCCCTTTTGGTTGAGGGGAAAATTATCGACAAATTGAATCGGCCATATTTCGTTGATCGGATTTTTTTGACACGCGATAAATTTTTGGTAAAATCTTGCATAATCTATCAAAATTTGCACCATTTTCGGCGCTTTGTCATTTTGGGGGGGCCAGCAAATAGCTTCAGAAAAGAGCAGGGTGAGATGTGTGTGGGACGTCATGACGGGATGTGATTGGTTGGGGATTGGCTGGGAAAAAAACCCATGACCTGTTTTACATAGAACAGACCTTCCTTTCATGATCAGGTGTGTCAGTATCTCAAAAGAGGCGTGCGCTCTGCCTTGTGCAAAAAGCTCCCGCGAAATTTTTCTATTTGTTACAGAACAGCTCTACTTTTAGCTGTGATCCCTTTGAATTAGTTAGATCAGAGATTTGCAGTATTAGGTATTAGGCAGGAATTTTAAAGGGGCATTACCCCTGTAAAGAACGGGGAGGGCGGGGGGGGGGCCCCCCCGGGGAACACAGATAAGTCTTTAACAAATACGGATATTGTATTGCAGACATTGCATTGCAAAAAGCATTATTATTAACATTTACTGTTGAAAAAATTAATTGGATATTGGGCACCCGAACTTTTATTAGGGTACGATCTTTTTTTAGTAATGCAGGTCTATTGTAGGTGCAAAACTCCACTTTTTTATGTATACATTTCAATAGGTGTACTTTTTTTTTTTGCCCATCCAGCTTTTTGATAGAGCCCCCTTGAGTTAAAAATTTTAATACAGCAATTGTGTAGTCACTCAGGTGAATTTTAGGTGCCAAAAAATACCTTTTATTATCCAAAAACATTTCAGATAGTGTTTTTTGCACTTTTGCCCCGGGCCCGCTTTGTTTATAGGCCACCTTCAGTTAAATTTGAATCCCAATTGTGTAGTCACCAAGGGGAATTGATAGGTGCCAAAATCCTTTTATTAACCGTAACAATTTCAGATACGTTTTTTTTGCACTTTTGCCCGTCGATTTGTTGATAGAGCCACTTTGCAGTTATATTTTAATCCAGCAATGTTAGTCCCACAGATGATTTGATCGTGCCAAAAATACCTTTTATTACCGTATACTTTCAATACGTGTTTTTTGCATTTTGCCATCCAGATTTGTTTTATAGAGCCCCCTTGCATTAAATTTGAACCCCGCAATTTTGTAGTCACCACAGAAGAATTGATAGGTGCCAAAATAAAACCCTTTTATTATCCATATACATTTCAGATACGTGTTTTTTTGCACTTTTTTCCCATCCCAGTTTGTTGATAGAAACCACCTTGCAGTTAAATTTCAATACAGCAAATTGTGTAGTAACCACAGGTGAAATTTTATAGGTGCCAAAAAATACCTTTTATTATCGTTATACATTTCAGATACATGTTTTTTGCACTTTTGCCCAGTCCAGATTTGTTGATAGAGCCACCTTGCAGTTAAATTTCAATACAGCAATTGTGTAGTCACCACAGGTGAATTGATAGTTGCAAAAATAACCTTTATTAATCCGTATAAAATTTCGATACCCTGTTTTTTGCACTTTTGCCCAGTCCAGATTTGTTTATAGAGCCACCTTGCAGTTAAATTTGAATCCAGCAATTGTGTAGTCACCACAGGGAATTGAATAGGTGCCAAAATACCTTTATTATCCGTATACATTTTCAATACGTGTTTTTTGCACTTTTGCTCAGTCCCAGATTTTTTGATAGAGCCACCTTGCAGTTAAATTTGAATCCCTCATGTGTTTAGTCACCACAGGTGAATTGATAGGTGCCAAAAATACCTTTTATTATCCGTATACATTTCAGATACGTGTTTTTTGCACTTTTGCCCAGTCCAGATTTGTTGAAAGAGCCACCTTGCAGTTAAATTTGAATCCAGCAATTGTGTAGTCACCACAGGTGAATTGATAGGTGCCAAAAATACCTATTATTATCCGTAAAAATATTTCAGATACATGTTTTTTGCACTTTGCCCAGTCCATATTTGTGATAGAGCCACCTTGCAGTTAAATTTGAATCCAGCAATTTTGTTTTGATTTGGGGGATTTGAGAATAGCTGTGATTTGCCGTCTTTTAATAAAAGACGTTCCAAAACTCTTCCATATCCTCTCAAATTTTATCTTTCTGAACATGTAGCGAAATGCAGGTGGTAAGCGAGCAAAGAGCGGGGTAGGACATGGAGGTAGAGGTACGAGAGAAGGTGCTACTTCCAGTGCTGGCGACAACACGCAAGCCAACGAATTGTCGGTTGCAGGACCGTCAGGCCTGCCATCGCTGGGTCAGGGCCCTGTGAATCTCAGTAACGAACAGCATCGCCAATCTGTTCTTCAGTGGTTACTGCAACCCTGAAACCACAGTTTTCACCCCTCATCCTCGCAGTCACGGCCACAAATTTTCGGTCATCAGCACCCGTCCAACAGGGAAGCGAAGGCAGCCCAAAGGGCCCCGGTACCCACCACTGGGGGAAAATCCTTTTTGGGTTCTGAAGACCTTTTTATGAAACAAAATGGGTTGGGGTCAAAAGGGCATGTTAAAAGATCAAAAAAGGCCAAAGAGGAGGAGAAGGAAGGGGTTTAAAATGGGCCCAAAAATCCGGGGGTCGGAAAACGCCTTGAAATTTCCCCCTTGCTTGTGGGCCCACAGCCCGGGTTTAAAAATTGTAAAGGACGACGAAGTCCCCTGTTTGATAAAGGGGAGGGATGAGAAAATTGCGGACCCAAACCGGGGGTCTTTTCAGAAAATTTTTCCCTTCCCCGACCGGCTTCATCACTGGAAAGGGGGAGGAAACGTTTGGGTTAGTGTCAGAGGGGTTCCCCCCAAAAAAAGGGGGAGAGGGGGGCGCAAAATTTCCGGGCTGAAAATGTTTCCGTCAGGGGAAAACCCCCGGTTTCCTCGTTTTCGCCGTAAAAAAGGTTTCCAAAGGGACCCTCAAGCCTGGGCCTTTTTTTAAAAAGCCTCAAAATTCACCCACGATGTCATATTCCGCCTTTGCCGTAAACGCATAAGTAGAGGCAAGAACCTTGGGTTTTTTAAACCACCCCCAAACCATGCCCTAGTCAAATGAAAGCGAATGCTTGCTTTTGAAATGGGGAAACATTTGGGCCCAAAAAAAGGGCCAAGGACCGACGTCGGGCCCCCAAAAACCATTTTTCCCACCCCTGTTTCCCCCCCTTTCCCCCTCATCCCCCACCCCCAAAGGGTTTTCCCAGCTGGTCATGTCTCTCAGAGTCTTTACCCAGGGATCACCCCGCTTCAGCTCCACCGGTCCCCCGATCCCACCAGAACCCACCAAGACCCACCCCTACCCCCCCCCCTTCCCAGTTTGACGACCTGCATGCCGTACGGGCGGCCAGCCCAGCAGCCAGCCTTCTGTCTTCCGGTTTTGGGAAAAAGTCAGAAAAACCCATTTTTAACCCCAAAACCCCCTTCCCAAACCCCAAAAGCCTGAATGTCGGCATTCCCCAGGCTTTTTTTTTGGGAAATGTTGCCTCTTTTTTGGTGGACACAAAATGGGTCCGCCACGTCAGGGCCCTTGGGCCTCCCCCCAATTTACCAATGCCAGCAAGCATTTCTTTGCCAAAAAGCCTTTCCCTCCCCTGGCCAGCCACGTGTCATCAAACTTTCAAGCGCGTTGTAATTGCATCTTTTGGGGGAAAAAGTCCACCCGCCCAACCGCCCACAGGGGATTTAGAAAACAGGGGCCCAAGGCCCTTATATCTCTTTTAAAAGCCCCACGGGGGGTGGCTGCGTGGATGTCTCTGGGGGGGAGGGTGGCCTCGGCTCGGTGAAACGTCTTAAAAAACCGAAAAGGAAAGGATGCAGGACTTTTTCCCCCCAAAGGGCCCTTTTTGGGGGAAATCACAATCCCCAAGGGGAAAACCAGGCCGGTTGAAATAATGTTTGGAGCCGTCCACACACAGGTCGGGAAGCTGGGCCCGGCTCCCCCGAAACCCGAAAACCCCGAGCGTTTGGCGGGGGTCCCCAAGGGAACCTTGTCCCAGGAAAAGGGGGTTGTGCATAAAGGGGCGAAAACCCGTGGCCGCCCTTAAAGATCGGTAGGTGGAGCACATCCCTCCCCCTGGCACATTCAAAAAACCCTTTGTCCGTCCAAAAAAATTTCTAAAGACAAACCCGGGTCGGACTGCCTGCTGGGGAAAGGCCCTCAAAGCGATTTCCCGCCTTCCGCCGTTCACAACCCCTGATTCGTCCCCCCCGGGCTCTTTGCGGGTTTCAGCTAAAGCCCCCCCAGTAACCGTCTCTTTGTTAAACGGGGAAACAAAATTGAATTCCAACCCCCTTTTTGCCCAGCGATTTTGGGAGTTTTCGCAATATCATTCCCAAAGTACGAAGTGACACTTTGGTGACAACAGGGGTGTGGACCTCGGGGTTTTTTAAACCCCCGGGAGAGGGGGAGGCAGGTAAAAAAAGTTTCACCAAAAATTGCCAGTTTTGAAAAACCCAACCAAAAAGGTCAGTGGGGGAACAATCCCCTTGTCAGCATGACATTTTTGGTGACCCTTAGTTCGGGAAGATCGTTGGACACTCTAAAACAACAGGCCCCAAACCAGGGGCGGAGGAGACAGGAAAAACAGATTGGGACACGGAGCCTTTCTCCCCGTCAAATTTTCCAAAAGGGCCCCGAAAAGTTTCTAAATTTTTTATCGGCCCTTCATTGGGTAGTGGTTCGGGTCCAGGACCAGGGGGAAAGGGCCCGGCGCATCACTCCCCCCGGGGGGTGCATCATCTGAGGCAAGTAAAAGGGCTGTGTTGAAGCGTGCGGGGGAAGCGGAGGGGGAGGAAGAGGGGGTTTTTTTCCTAGACCCCGAGTTTACGAGGGCCCCTCCCCTTTGGGGAAAAGGGGTTTGGCGGAATTTGAGGGGGGAGGAGGAGGGATAGGAAAAACATTTTTTGCTAGTCCCCCCCTAAACCCCCAAAGTTTTTGGGAAATCAAGGCCTCCATCTCTCACATGAGTGTTGGATGCTCCATTTCCTCAAACAGGGGAAAATTCTCGCACTAAGACCCATCAAAATAACAACATTTTAACGGGGTGGCCCCCCCTCCGGGATCCCCGGTACAAAACAAAACTAGCACTTTCCCTTTCCCCACCCACCCAAATAGAGAGTAAAATGCAGGAAATGGAGACCTTCTGATTGTTCAAACGGGGGACATCTGTTGCGTCTGCTTCACGTTCCTAAAATGCACGGGGAAAACAACATAAAGGACGTGCAGCAGTGGGAGCCCCCAAAAAGCCATAGCGGCAGCAGCACCCAGCCCCCCAAAAGGGGGCAGAACCTAATGGGTAAATTTGGGCAATATTTTTTACCCCCTTCCCCCAAGGCATGTAATGCGGGCACACATCAAACACACGGGAACCAGTTTAAAGCTTTGGGCAGGGGAATATCTGCGTCCAACACCAAATTTTTTTGTATGTGCTCCGGCCCCAATAGCTTCGGGGGTACCCCAAAAAATGGATAAAGGGGCCGAGCTCCCTTTTGCCACCCCTTTGGGGTTTGTTTCCTGCCAGCAGCCAGCGTCATATTGAGGGGAACCCTTCAGCCCCGCTGGGGGAGTCTTTAAAAGGGCAAACGCATCCGGCTTTCCACAGATAATGGGGATCTTTTTGATTTTTCCCTCAAAAAAGAACGGCATTTTTTCCTGAGGGTTGTTGTGGCCAAAATTTGCCGGGGTCCACCGATTATTTGGGCCAAAGTCAATTCACATTCCCTTTAAAAGGGAAAAAGGTCCTCTGAAAGATTTTTTTTAAAATGATCATTTCTTTAATGCAATTTTTTTCTCGGTTCACAACAGTTCATTTTGCTGGTTTTTTCTGTGAGGAGACTGGGAAAAGACAGCAAGGGGTTTTATGACAACACCGTAATTCCAATTTTCCCCACTTTATCTTTAGAAATTTTGCTTTGTCAATGGTTTTTTAGGTCATGTTGCTGTGAATACAGTAAAAATTATGGTCCCTTTTTGGAAAAGAAATGTGGTTCTAAATTCATTTCTCCCCAACCAATTTTTTAATCTGGCTGAAAATCATATTTTAAAATTTTTTGGGGGCATGTTGCTGTGTATACAGCAAAATTATGGTCCGCGGAAAAGAAAGTTGGGGTTCTAAGTGGCATTTTTTTCCATCACAATTTTTTAAAAATTTGGGTGAAATTTATTTTTATTTAAATTTTTTGGGGGCAAATTCTGTAGATACAGCTATAATCCAAAGGTCCCTTTTTTGGGAACCCGAAAAGGTGCCTTCCCAAGTGGATTTTTCCCTCACAATTTTTTAAAATTGGGGTGAGAAGTCATTTTTTTAATTTTTTGGGGGAAAGTGCTTTTGAAATGCAGCAACACTAAAGGGTCCTTTTTCTTAAAAAATGTTTTTTTTCTAATTGACATTTGTTTTTCACAAATTTTCAAAAGTGCCTTTAAAAGGGTTTCCCTTTTTTTGAAAATTTTTTTTGGGGATTTTCGTGACATGCATTAAAAAAATATACAGGTCCTTTTTATAAAAAAAAATTTGATTCTAACAAAATTGTTTTTCACAATTTCAAAAGTGGCTCCAAGGGGCCATGTTTTAAAAAATTTTTGGGGGGATTTTGCTGTGAAATGCAGCAAAACTACAGGGCCTATTGTAAAAAAAGTGGTTTTTAACAGACAATTTTTTCCCTTTACAAATTTTCAAGAGTGTTTAGGCTGATGGGCTGTCAGAAACAGGAATAAAGGGAGGAAATGGTTTTAAAGGGCAATATTGCAAAATGACTTTTTTTGCCCAAAATCTTTTTAAAATGCTAGCAATCCCTGTAAAGACAACCCAAATTTTTTTCAAATTAAAAAAAGAGAAACAAAGACTGGTGGGGGTTCCCTCCTAGTTTAAAAATGTTTTTTTTTTCTGAATTAAACTACTAAAAAAAAATTGTATGTACAATATATGGTAAAAAAATTCCCTGAATTTTTAAAAAGGGAGGTAAAAGAATACTTGACCCAAGAGTAAAAGGTTAAATTTAAGGAAGGGGGTATGGAGCAGGGACAAGAGCCCAAAAAACAGAGACAATTTCCCCCCAAAGGGGTTTTTTTTTTTAAATAAAATGAGAAAAAGAAAGCCAAGAAAAAGGGACCTGGGGGGGGAAAAAGGAGCTTAACCACCAGTTTTTTCCAAGGAAAACTCAAAATTTGGGCCGCCCTTCAACGGAGGGGCCCAAACGGTAAACCCCGTTTGGGCTGTGTACTGAGGGAAAGGGTTTGGGGGTCTACTCACACTTCCACCCTCTGCTTAAGCCACGATTTTTCGTTGCTGCCTCATAAAGGGGATTTTTACCGTGAAAAAAGATGACGGGGCGCCAGCCCCCGGGTTTTCACCGCACCCACTTTTAAAATAGGCCCTGGCACTGGGAAACCGCTTTTTGATAGATAAAAGACCGCTAGGGGGGCCTGGGGCTTTTTCAAAACCGCACCCACTGTAAGTCTGGCCCCGGGAAACTGGACCCTGGTTAACAGTGGTGATGGCAGCACTGGCTCTCAAACCCTTAGGGGCAAACAGGGGAGGGTTCAAAATTTTTCTAAAAAATCAGATTTTTAAAAAAGGTGAATTTTGGGGAGGGTTTAAATTATTTTCAAAAAAAAGGGGCCCCAGGGGTGGACAACCAAAAAATTTCACATTTTTTAGGCTTAAAAAAATTTTTTGGGGCTGGGTCACCCAAGGGGGTGAAAACATTTTTAAACCCCCAGGGGATCTGTCCCTAATCCTTTAAGGGGATTTGGGGGAAAAATGGGAAAAAATTGAATTGATTTCTGAATCACTCTCAAAAAGCCAGGAGGGCAAATGTCTTCTCAACTAAGAAGTGTTTTTGGGGGTTTAAAAGGGGCAATTTTTTTTACTTATGGGGTGTGGGGAAGAATTAACACATCTAAACGGTAAAAAAAAAACCTTTTAAAAAAAACTGCGGGAGGGGGGTATGTTTTTATTTTTCACCCCTTAAAAAAAGCAAAATGATAATAATGTAAAACTATAAAAAAAAAATTTTCCCCAAAAAAAATTCTGTTTAAAAGTATTTCAGTTACCAAAAAATATAAATAAATGACAGTACTGTACAAAATAGCATAGTTCCACCCTTTGTGAAAAATTTTGGGGGCAAACAGGTTTAGGGGTCTGCTGTGGGTTTAAAGGGCAGGGATAGTCAATTTTTAAAGGGAAAAATTAAAAAGGGTGGTTGAAAGCACCCTTTTTTCCCGGGATTTTTTAATCTGTGGGTTTAGCAGGTTTTTTGGTCATACTGGGGGTACAGAACAGGTAAAGGTTTAATGTCCAGTTCAACCCAAAAGGTTGGGTTTAAAGACTCCTTTTTTTTGTCACCTTTTTTAAATCTGGGGGGGTCATGAAGGTTTTGGGGCTCATGCTGTGGCCCGGATAGGGATTTTCTATGTCCCCTTTTAAAAATTAAAAAAATGGGTTTAAGACCCCCCTTTTTCCGGCACTTTTAATCTGTGGATCAGACAGGTTTTTAATGGTCATACTGTGGGACCCAAAAGGGTATTGTTCCAATGTCCCCGTTCAACCCAAAATGGTGGTTGAAAAAAACTCCTTTTTCCCCGGGAAATTTTAAAATTTTGGGGGGCATGCAGGTTTGGGGGTCATGCTGTTGGGCCGGACAGGGATAGTCCCAAGTCCAGTGAAAAAAAAAATGGTGGTTAAAGGGCTCCTTTTTGCGGGGACTTTTTAAATCGGGGGTCAATGCTGGTTTGGGGCTCATGCCCGTGACCCCGGACAGGTATAGTCAATGTCCGTTCAACTAAAATGGTGGTTCCCAAAAACTCCTTCCCGGCACTTTTAATCTGTGGGTCAGACAGGTTTTTAAAGGGCATACTGGGTACAGAAAAGGTTAGTCAATGTCCGTTCAACTAAAAAAGGTTTTGGGGTTTTTAAAAACTCCTTTTCCCAGCACTTTTTAATCTTTTTGGGGCCAAAAGGGGGAATGGGGCATACTGTGGGACAGAAAAGGGGTAAGGGCAAAGGGCCATTTTCCCCCAAAAAAAAGGGGGTTTAAAGACTTTCCCTTTTCCCCGACTTTTTAAAACTTTGGGTCAGACAGGTTTAATGGTCATATGCGGTACAGGACAGATAAAATTAAAAAAAACCCGTTTCAACTAAAATGGGGGGGAAATACTCCTTTTTCCCCCGGGACTTTTTAAAACTTTGGGGTTTTATGGGAGGTTTTGGGGGTCATGCGGGGTTCCAGGGGCAGGGATATTCAAAGTCTGTTCAAGAAAAAGATGGTTCAAAAACTACGCCTTCTGGCACTTTTTCCCAAATTTTTGGTTCAAAGCAGGTTTAAGGGTCATGCTGTGGTGCAAGACAGGGAAAAGGGGAATGGGCTGTGGTTTTTTTCTTTTGGGTTTTATAACCTAAAATGTTTGCCTAAGAAATTTTGGGACTAAACCATTTGACTTTTGTGGATGTTAATTTTACTTTCTCCATCCCTGTTTGGGTGTAAGAATGAAGGGGTTTTTTTCCTTCCCATAGATTTAATGGTCATCGGGGAAAATCTATTAAGACTAAACGGCCCACCAGACTGCCAAACATCCATATCCTTTCCCTTTTTCTTCCCAACCCCCTAAAAAAATAAATGTTGGGGAAAAACAAATTCCCCTTCTTTCTACCGTCCAACTCTATCCTTCCAAACCCGATCTCTCTGTCCCAACAGCTTACAAATATCACCATTTCCCCCAATCCCCTGCTTTGGGATAACTTTTACTCCTCTCTGTCCTTCAAACCCCCCTCCAAAAACCCCTTTCCTCGCCCGCCACCCCACCTGAAAAAAAATTCAGGCTTTGGGCCCTTCCCCAAACTTTTTACACCTTTCCAAAAACGCTTTGTTGAAAGCCTTTGTCATCTCTAAACCCAACCTACTGCAAAAACCTTCTCGTGGCCTCCCCATCCAGCAATTCCCTTTCTCCCCCTTCCCAAAACCCTCCCCCAAAATTTTGCTGCCCATCTCATCCACCTCTCTCCTCCCCTGCTTCTCCACTCTATCAATCCCTTCACTGGCTACCCATTGCCCAGCGAATTCATTTCAAGTTACTAACCATGACTTACAAAGCTCTCCATAACCTCTCCCCTCCATACATCTGCCCAAATCTTCAGATACCTCCCCTTTCGCAATCTCTGCTTCACACAGGACCTTCTTCTCTGCTCTCCTCTTATCAGCTCTTCACATAGCCATCTCCAAGACTTCTCTCATGCTTCCCGCATTCTCTGGAACTTGTTACCCCAACACAGCAGACTCTCCCCAACTTTCACCAATTTCAAAAACAACCTGAAAACCCATCTCTTCAGGATTGCTTATAATCTACAATAACCCCACCACCAGTACACTGCCCCACACCTTCTGTCTCTTCCCTCCTTCCTTGTAGATTGTAAGCCTTTGCGGGCAGGGTCCTTTCTCCCTCTGTATCAGTTGTTCGTAGAGATGGGCGAATCGATTCTAACGAAGTGGAATTCGTTTTGAATTTCAGCAAAACTTCGATTCTGAACGAAGTCGACGTTTGGGGTGATTCGCGGGAACGAAGCGTGTTTTTAACTGATAAAATGGCTGCGAGCACATGGTGTTACATGGGGCAAAGAAGTCTGGGAGGAAGAAAGGAGTAACCTAAATGACATGTGCAGAGATGAAGCCAATCAGATTCCGGCGGGATTCTGTGACGTCACCGCACTATATAAGTCCGGGTGCGACGCTGGCCGTTCACACTGCTCTCACTGTGCTTTCAAGCTGCTGCTGTTGAGATCTCACTCTAAAGAACTAATTTTTATACAGTGATTTTTTTTTTTTTTGGGGGGGGGTGTCACAGCTTGTCTCAGAGACTGCTTCTCTTATATTTTGATTTTGTGGGTTATTGGAATTGAAGTCCAGTGTGCGTCCAATTTAGCTGCATATACATTTTAATCTTGAGCACATTGATTATCCAAGGGTTATCTAAGCCTGTTGCTGTTGTATTCAGTTAAAGAAACAGCGTTTTTACAATTCAACCACCACTTAATTTTTGGCTGCTCATTTCTTTTGCGCAATTTAGATCCTGGGGTTTTTTTAAGCGTTTTTCTGCTGTTGTGGTCAATAAAAGAAACGGTGTTTTTCTACGCCAAGGAAGAAATTTTGCTTGTAGCATAATTCATATCCGAAGGTTAATTAAGCGTTTTTCTGCTGTTGTGCTCCATAAAATACACGTCGTTTTAACACGCTACAAAAGCTGGTAATTTTTGGCAGCACATTTCTTTTGCACAATTTACATCCAAGGGTTAACTAAGTATTTTTCTGTAGTTGTAGTCAGTGAAAGAAACGTTGTTTTTCAACACCAAAGAAGAAATTTTGGCTGTAGCATAATTCATATCCGAAGGTTAATTAAGCGTTTTTCTGCTGTTGTGCTCCTTAAAATACACGTCGTTTTAACACGCTACAAAGCTGGTAATTTTTGGCAGCACATTTCTTTTGCGCAATTTACATCCAAGGGTTAACTAAGTATTTTTCTGCAGTTGTAGTCAGTAGAAGAAATGTTTTTCAACGCCAAAGAAGACATTTTGGCTGTAGCATAATTCATATCCGAAGGTTAATTAAGCGTTTTTCTGCTGTTGTGCTCCGTAAAATACACGTCGTTTTAACACACTACAAAGCTGGTAATTGTTGGCAGCACATTTCTTTTGCGCAATTTACATCCAAGGGTTAATTCAGTGTTTTTTGTCTGCTGTTGTGGTCACTAAAAGAAACGGTGTTTTTCAATGCCAAAGAAGAAATTTTGGCTGTACCATAATTCATATCCGAAGGTTAATTTAAACGTTTTTTCTGCTGTTTTTGCTCCGTAAAATACACGCCATTTTAACACGCTACAAAGTTGGTAATTTTTGGCAGCACATTTCTTCTGCGCAATTTACATCCAAGGGTTAATTCAGTGTTTTTTGTCTGCTGTTGTGGTCACTAAAAGATAATGTGTTTTAACGCCAAAGAAGAAATTTTGGCTGTAGCACAATTAATATCCGAAGGTTAATTAAGCGTTTTTCTGCTGTTGTGCTCTGTAAAATACACGCCGTTTTAACACGCTACAAAGCTGGTAATTTTTGGCAGCACATTTCTTTTGCACAATTTACACCAAGGTTAACTAAGTATTTTTCTGCAGTTGTAGTCAGTAAAAGAAACGTTGTTTTTTTAACGGCAAATAAGAAATTTTGCCTGTAGCATAATTAATATCCGAAGGTTAATTAAGCGCTTTTCTGCTGTTGTGGTCATTAAAATACACATCGTTTTAACACGCAACAAAGTTGGTAATTTTTTACAGCACATTTATTTTGCGCAATTTACATCCAAAGGTTAATTAAGCGTTTTTCTGCTGTTGTGGTCAGTAAATACACGTCGTTTTAACACGCTACATAGCTGGTAATTTTTGGCACCTCATTTCATTTGCACAATTTAGATCCAAGGGTTAATTAAGTCTGTTGTGGCCACTAAAAGAAACAGTGTTTTTTAACGCTAAAGAAGAAATTATGCCTGTAGCATAATTCATATCTGAAGCTTAATTAAGTGTTTTTCTGCTGTTTTGGCCAGTAAAATCCACATCGTTTTTACTAGCTAAATAGCTGTTAATTTTTGGCAGCTCATTTCTGTTGCGCAATTTATATCCAAGGGTTAATTAAGTGTGTTTTTGCTGTTGTAGTTAGTAAAATACACTGTGTTTTTAAACGGCACATACAAGTAAATTTTTCCTGGCCATTTGTGGAGCGCAATTTATATCCAAAGGTTACCCAAGCTTGTTACTGGGTTTATTTGGAGTCAAATTCAGGGTGTGTATTTATCATATACAGATATCTTCATTAAACAGAGTCTGTAAATTTTTGAACAAACAGTATGTCAGAAAGAGAGATGGCAGGCTCTTCACATGCGAGTGGCAGTGGCACAAACATTCCTGGAGCAGGCACATGTCGCAGCACAGTAAAGGGACGTCGCAGCGGGGTCACTCAGTTTTTTTGGCGAGCGGTAAGCCTCTGCATACCAAGACCATTGAGGACAGCAGTGACAATCAAACACTCATGAGGTATAAATGTGGTGGTTTGAATCCAGTTTCTGCATTACACCAGTTTGTTCAAATGCAGCATATGGAACTTAAACCGAAGGAGACCATAACTACAGGGAATGTTTTAGGTGCTTATTTTGCATTCTGTGCCATTGTTGGTTGAATTCAGTACAAAACTGGAATGGGACAGAACAAAAAAGAAGCAAAAGCAAATGCTGTGAAACTGGCTTTGTATGAAAAAGGGGAGGCCCTCCCCTGTTACCGGTGGAAAAAGGGGAGGCCCTCCCCTGTTACCGGTGGAAAAAGGGGAGGCCCTCCCCTGAACCGGTGGAAAAAGGGGAGGCCTTCCCTGTTACCTGTTCATCAATTTCCCCCTGTTAATATATTTATTCCTGTTCATCAATTTCCCCCTTTTAATAAATTTATTCCTGTTCATCACTTTCCCCCTGTTCATATATTTATTCCTGTTCATCAATTTCCCCCTGTTCATCAGTTCCTGTCTGCTCGTGTACCCGACCTTTCTGCTACGTTACCTGACCTCGAATCTCCGCCGCCTGCCCTGACCTGTTGGCCTGACCTTTGACTACGAGTTTCGTCTTACGATTCGGTACCTCGCTGCGCCTCGGCTGCCACCGCAAGCTAGTCGCGCCAGGGGTAGCGACCTGGTAGGACGACTACCGCAGGAAGTCCATTCTGCCTTGCGGCGGGCTCTGGTGAAAACCGGGACCTACTTAGACTCCGCTCCCTGGCGTGGCCGCTACCACTGCTTGCGGGGGTCCAGAGGAGCCACTACCTGTGTCGTTACAATGGCTGAAGTGAATGCCAAGTTTCCTGGCCAGTTCTTTGAAGGGTGCAGAGTCCACCACTTGAAAAGGGAGGGACTGCAGTACCACCAACTTGGACAGGAGAACGGTCAGCTTCTGCACTTAGGGATGGCTAGACGCATACTGATGTCTCTTGGCAATCATCTCGGTGAACGACTGCTGGCTCCATGAGTGCCGAGGAGCAGGAGTATCTGGACCGGTAGATGATATAATAGACAGGGAGTTGTCTTCGGCAGAGGTGGTGAAGCCTTGACTCCCTGAAATGGGAGGCGTGCCACTGGGTGCTACAACTGTTAGGACAGGATGGACCACCACATTTGAAACACGTATGGTGACACTGCATGATGTATATGCAGGGCTGTGGTGCCAACGTTAGGTCCCTGGTCACGCTTTACTTTCTGCCCACAGATTCTACATATAGTTATATTCAATCCTCCTCTGGTGTCTCGTCAAAAAACTGGCACACCGCCGAGTAGGTGATTTTACCACCAAAGCTCCGCATTGAGCTGACTGTTACTGCCGCTGAGCCGGTGAGCCCCTGTGCCACTACTTTCTGGGACCTGCAAAATGGGTGGTCTAAAACGTGGCCGTTTGGCTCCCAACCTCACACTGCTGCCACCCTGCTGACTCCCGGCCACACTCCCGACTTACGGGCTGCACCACTGCCTGACACGCAAGCTGCTGCTCTCTTCTCCCAATGATAATGATGAAGCCCTTGTACACTGTTGGTGTGGGTCAGCTGATAGCATCACATGGCTTTCAAAACCACCAGTTTGCTGATGACACCCAACTTTATATCTCCGGCCCAGACATTAACTCTCTACTGTCCAAGATTCCAGATTGTCTGTCGTCCATATCCTCCTTCTTCTCCTCCCGTCTATTTAAACTTAATGTAGAGAAAATGGAATGCTTCCAGGGCCGGGACAATGGGTAGTCGAGGGTAGGCGACCGCGTAGGGCGCCACTTCATCCCAGGGAGAAAAGGGGGCACAAGGAGGCATGGAGTAGACTGAATTTTCCGTTTAGGGGGCACTTTATGCCTTGTTTAACTAGGGCACCAGAATAACTTGTCCCAGCCTCACCTGCTTCTCCCGGCTCCCATGTGCGATCGCTACATTGATTAGTGTTTGCCTGTCACCGCCGTCCTCCTCAACAGTGTGACTGTACAAAGCCTGACCGCTCTTAACATAACCCCCCATTGCAACTCTCATCACTATTTACCTGCTTCTGCAAAAAGCAGCGGATGTCTTCCCCACCTCTTTGCTGTCCACTGTCCTCAAATATTTTATCCTCACTGTATAGTGGCGCAGAGGCCACAGCACATAGTAGTTCTCTGGCTGTGGGAAGCGAACGGGACAAAGGTGGGTTGAGGACAGGTGAGAGCCCCTCACATGCTCCCGGGCCATGCCAACTATGGGTTGTGTGTGTCAAACCCACCGACTCTTGGCTGGGGTTGTCAGATGTCATCTGGGAGAAAGTGTATGACCTAGTGTGTGGTCAACACATGGCCGGTAGATAACACCGGATGCTGTGGCCTCGCAGGGTGACTCCTGCTGTGACGTCCCCTTACGGTGCTGCGATCTGTGGCGGCTCCGGTAACCTACTACTGTGTTCTTTGACACTATGGTAGGATCTTAGCCCTCTGTTTGTTTTTTTCCAGCTGGTTCTGCCATAATTTTATCAGACTGCATTCCCACATCAGGTTTTTGGTCAGTTTTGCCCCCGTAAGTGCCCAGGGAATTTTAGAGTGAAACGATTCTAAGAGCGGCGGCAGTCATGTGCTTGTCATACTAAAGCACAGCATTGTACGAAGACCAAACCAAGCTCCCTCTGCCTATTTAAGCATGGCACAACGTTCTACAGCAACCTGCAGGCTCTGTGCAGCCTGGAAATAGCTGTTTTTTAACGCAATTCGTCCCGAAGTAATACTGACCGAACCAAATTTTTTAGAAATTCGCCCATCTCTAGTTGTTAGTCATTGATCGTCACCATTGTACTTGTTTGAAATTTGTTATGTATGTAATTCTCCTTGAATGTACAGCGCCCCGGAATCAATGGCGCTTTAAAATAAATAATAATAATAATAATAATATTTGGATGTAAAGAAGTTGGATGTCTATGTTAAGAACTATTTTATAACAGTGGAGCTTTATAATCTCTTACATCTTTTGTAATATCACACAACTGTATGGGAAAACCTTTAATAAAACATGTTGAAAAAAGAAAAAAATATATAACTTCACACTTAACATTGAACTTAATATGCCACTTTGCTGGGCACTTATCCAGGTAATGCTGCAGAGATTAAACTTCTTTTACAATACCTACAACACAACATTTCAGAAATGGTTTTGTATAAAGTACGGAGTTGGATGTGGTTGCATCACATTTTCACTTGCTCAGCCAGTGGATATGACTTCATTGGCAAAACATATCAGACCCATAGAGTTTAATGTTAACACATAACAGATGCCTATGCATTTAATGGATTGGAGAAAAACAAAAAAACTACTTGTAAGAGATCCATAACTGCATCATGTGTATTGTTTTAAACTTTTGCTAAAAGAGATCAAGCAGTTAATAAAAATAAGAAAATGGAACAAAAAAAGCTTCCTTTAAAAGAATAGAAAAAATTTTCTTTTTAACCCAAAAAAAATTTTGGGTAAATGAAGAATAAAAAATTCTCAAAAAAACCCTTTTGTCTGTTTTTAAAAAAAACCAGAAATTTTAAAATTCTTGAAGTAAACTAAAAAAGCCAAGAAAAAATTCTTTCAAAAAAATTTGATTTAAAAATTATTTTAAAAACAATGGCCCACATTTTAAAAAAATAAAAAGCAATAGGGCAGATTTAAAATAACTAAAGGGAAAAAATTTTTTTCCACAAAACAAGAAAAAATTTTTTCTTTTTGGGTTAAATTAAAAAATTTTGATTTTTTTTTAAAATGGGGGCCCAATTAATGGGGGCCACCTTTTTAAAAATTTTGGGGTAATTTGAAGAGGGGAAACATAAAATTTGGGTTCACTAGGTCCAAAATTTAAAATTTGTTTAAAAAACAAAACATAGTTTTACAAAAAATTAATTTCATTAAAATTTAAATTTTTAGAAAAAAAAATTAAAAAAATTTTTTCTTTTAGTGGGGGCCAAAAAAGGGTTTGGCAGCGTTTTAAAAAAAAATTTTAAAAATTTTAAAACCTTTAAATTTTAAACAAATCTTGGTAGGGTTAACTTTAAAAAAACCATTACGTTGGGAAAACCCGGGTTTAAAAAAACCCCCCTTATCCTGGAGATATAATTTCCCCCCATTTTTTCCAAACCCAAAATTTTTCCCTTTTTTTAGAAAATTAAACTTTTGTTGGTGCTTTTAAAGGCCAAAATCCAAAGTAAAGCCCTTTAATTACACCCTTCCCCGGCACCCACCCCAAAAATAAAAACATAAAATATTAAAATTGAAACTTTCCAAAAAATGTTAAAAATTCCCCCCAACCAAGGGGGGTACTTGGATAAACCCTTGGCCCTAAAAAAAACCGGCCCGAGGTTTCTCGGTGCAAATGGGGTTTTTCCGGGGCCCAGGGGGGGGTTTTTTCGAAAAAGGGAAAATCCAAATTTTAGGGGACGAAAATTTTCGAAATGGTGGTTTGGTTAAAAAGGGAAACTCTTTAAGACGCCTTTTTCCCCTCTCCCTTTTTTTCCCCAGAAAAAACAAATAACAGGGGGAATTTTTCCTAATTGAAATGGTTGCTTTTAAAAACAGTCTTTTAAAGAAAGCCTTTTTCCCTCAGGACGCTTGGATAAACCCTTTCTGCCTGTCCAAACCTGCAAAATTAGCAAACTAAGGCCCTCAACGCCCTTTATTGTTTTGGGGTTTTGAACATTTTTGGGGCAAAAATTTTAAAACGAACAATGAAATTTTCCGGCCCCCGGGGGGGGGGGGGGCCCCCCGGGCGAACACAACAAGCCTATCTAAAAGAACACTGATAAATTTCACCAAGACTTAGGTAACATTGTAGTGGAATATCTTTTTTTAACAGTTTGCTATTGAAATTTTTCCTGATATTGGGAGCCTAACTTATATTGGTAAACATAATTTCTATAACCAGGTCTTTTTGTTAGCTGCAAAACCCCCACTTTTATTATCAATACATTTCAGATGGGTTTTCAATTTTACCCATTACACCTGGACTTTGATAAAACCCCCCTGCACTTAAATTAAAAAAACCAGCAATCTTGTAGTGAGCCAGGTTGTTTGTTCCCCAAAAATACCGTGTATCGTACGAAAACATCACAGTTACTTGTTTTTTGACTTTGCGCCCCCACCCTTTTTCATTGACCGCATCTACGTAAACTTAAAACAGAAATTTCTATATTCACCACGGGTGAATTGAAAGGTGCAAAAAATACCTTTTATTATATCAAAACATAACAGTTACTGTTTTTTTGATTTTTGCGCACCCACACTTTTCTTGACCAGCACTAAAAATCTTAAAACAGCAATTCTATATTCACCACAGGTGAATTGAAAGGTGAAAAAAATACTTTTTATATCAAAACATAACAGTTACGTTTTTTTTTTGACTTTTCGCACCCACACTGTTCTTTGACGCGCATCAAACGAAAAAATCTTAAAACAGCAATTCTATATCACCACAGGTAATTGGGGGAAAAAAAAAATTTAAAAAAAAAAAAATTAAAAACCCCCGTTAATTAAAATTGAAAATTTTTTCAAATTTTTTTTTTAAATAAAAAATTTTTTTTTTCAAAACATAACATTACGGGTTTTTTGATTTTTTGCGCCCCCAACTGTTCATACGCAGGCATTACTTAAACTTAAAACGAATCCTTTTTACCCAGGTGAATTAAAAGGTGCAAAAAATCCCTTTTTAAATTATATCAAACATAACTTACTTTTTTTTTTGATTTTGCGCACCCAGCACTGTCATTGACGCAGCATCTACGAAAATCTTAAACAGCAATCTATATCACAAAAATTTGAATTAAAAGGGTGCAAAAATCCCGTTTAAATAAAACAAAAAAATTACTTTTTTTTTGCTTTTGCGCACCCAGCCGTTCTTGACGAAAATCACAAAAATTTTAAAACAGCAATTTATATTCACCACGGGTGAATTAAAAGGTGCAAAAAAACCGTTTATATACAAAACATAACATTACTGTTTTTTGACTTTGCGCACCCAGCACTGTTTTTTGACGCAGAAATCTACGAAAAATTTTTAAAAACAGCAATTCAATTCACCACGGGGGAAAATTGAAAGGTGCAAAAATCCCTTTTAAATTAATCAAAACATAACATTTAAAGTGTTTTTTGACTTTTGCGCACCCACACTGTTCATTGACGCAGCATCTACAAATTTAAAACAGCAATCTAATTCACCACAGGTAAATTTAAAAGGGTGCAAAAAATACCGTTTTTTATATCAAAACAAAACAGTTACTGTTTTTTGACTTTGCGCACCCAGCACTGTCATTGACGCAGCTTACGTAAATCTAAAAACAGCAATTCATATTCACCACGGGTGAATTGAAAGGGTAAAAAAAAACCGTTTATTATATCAAAACAAACATTTTTACGTGTTTTTTTGACTTTTGCGCACCCAAAACTGTTCTTTTGACGCAGCTCTACGTAATCTTAAAACAGAAATTCTATTTTCACCACAGGGAATTGAAAGGGAAAAAAATACCGTTTTATATCAAAAAAAAACAGTTACGTTTTTTGGGATTTTTTGGCACCCACACTGTCATTGCGCAGCTCTCGAAACTTAAAAACAGAAATTTCATATCACCACAGGTGAATTGAAAGTCAAAAAAAACGTTTATTATATCAAAACATAACAGTTTAGGGTTTTTTTTTACTTTTGCGCACCCAGCACTGTTCATTACGCAGCATTACAAATCTTAAAACCAATTCTAATTCACCACAGGTAATTGAAAGGTGCAAAAAAAACCTTTATTTTCAAACATAACAGTTACGTTTTTTTTTGACTTTTGCGCACCAGCACTGTTCATTGACCAGCATCTACGTAAATCTTAAAACAGAAATTCTAATCACCACAGGTGTTTTGAAAGGTAAAAAAATTAAACCGTTTTTAATCAAAACATAACAGTTAGTTTTTTTGACTTTGCGCCCCCGCACTTTTCATTGACGCAGCATTACGTAAATTTTAAAAACAGCAATTCAATTCACCACGGGGAAATTTGAAAGGTGCAAAAAATACCGTTTATTATATCAAAACAAACAGTTACGTTTTTTTTTTGACTTTCGCACCCGCACTGTTCTTTGACCAGCATCTACGTAAATCTTAAAACAGCAATTCTATATTCACCACGGGTAATTGAAAGGGAAAAAAATACCGTTTATTATATAAAACAAACGTTACGTTTTTTTGACTTTTGCGCACCCAGCACTGTTCATTGACCAGCACTACGTAAATCTTAAAACAGCAATTCATTCACCACGGGTGAATTGAAAGGTGCAAAAAAACCGTTTATTAATCAAAACATAACATTTTTACTGTTTTTTGACTTTTGCCCACCCCACACTTTTATTGACGAGCATCACGTAAATCTTAAAAACAATTCTATATTCACCCCAGGGAATTGAAAAGGTGAAAAAAATACCGTTTTTTTTAAAACAAAACATAACTTTTACGTGTTTTTTGATTTTGCGCCCCCAGCACTTTTCATTGACCAGCATTTTTCCGTAAATCTTAAAACAGCAATTCTTTCACCCGGGTGAATTGAAAGGGCAAAAAACGTTTTAATCAAAACATAACAGTTATGTTTTTTGACTTTTGCGCACCCAGCACTGTTCATTACGCAGCATCTACAAATCTTAAAACAGAAATTCTATATTCCCACAGGGAATTGAAAGGTGCAAAAAAACCGTTTTTATATAAAACAAACATTACGTTTTTTTTAAATTTTTGCGCACCCAGCACTGTTTTACGCAGCCACAAAAATTTTAAAAACAGCAATTCTATATTCACCACGGGTGAATTAAAAGGTGAAAAAAATCCCGTTTTTATATCAAAACAAACAGTTGTGTTTTTTTTGATTTTTTGCGCCCCCAGCACTTTTCATTGACGCAGCACACGAAATTTTAAAACGCAATTCTATATTCACCACAGGTAAAGAAAGGTGCAAAAAAAACGTTTATTATTCAAAACATAACATTACTGTTTTTTGACTTTTCGCCCCCCAGCACTGTTCATTGACGCAGCACACGAAAATTTTAAAAAACACAATTTTTAAAATTTTCACCCAGTAAATTTGAAAGGTGCAAAAAATACCGTTTATTATATCAAAACATAACATTACTGTTTTTTGACTTTGCGCACCCAGCACTGTTCATTGACGCAGCATCTCAAATCTTTAAAAACAGAAATTTCTATTTTCACCACAGTAAATTGAAAGGTGCAAAAAAATACCTTTATAATATAAAAACATAACATTTACGTGTTATTTTAATTTTGCGCACCCAGCACGTTCTTGACGCAGACTACTAAATTTTAAAACACAATTCTAATTCACCACAGGTGAATTGAAAGGGTGAAAAAAAAATACCTTATATTATATAAAAACAAAACAGTTAGGGTTTTTTTTTTTTGATTTTTGCCCCCCAGATGTTTTTGACCCTTCCAATTTAAAAACGCAATTTTTTCAAGGGGGGAAATTGAAAAGGTAAAAAATCGTTTTTTATTAATCAAAACATAACATTTAAATTTTTTTATTTTGCCCCCCCAAGTCGAAATCAGGTTTTAAAAACAGAAAATTTACCCCATGAATTAAAAGGTCAAAAAATGTTTTATTCAAAAAAAAACCAGACGGGATTTTGCGACCCAGCCTTTTCAACGGGGGCCAAAAACTTAAAAACCAATTTAACCCCCCACGGTGAATTGGGGGCCCAAAAATTTTTAATTTTAAAAACTCATTAGGTTTTTTTTACCCCCCCCTTTTCTCGCAGCATCAACAAAATCTTAAAACAGCAAATTCTTTTTCACCATTGGGGGTCCAACATGAAGCAGCCCAAATGCAACTCGTGTACCCACCACTGTGGATAATCCATTTTCTGAAGACCTTTTGAGACAAAATGCGGTTGGGGTCAGAAGGGATGTTAAAAACAAGCCAAAAAGGATATTTTCTCTGCTCTGCGCCCATTACTGATGCCAACAGAGAGGGAAAAGGGAAACCGGTCAATCGGGAAAAAAACCGGCGGGGCGGCAACGCCTTGCAGTGCCCCTTGCTTTTACCCGCACTTCTGGGTGCAAAAGTCAACGACCGTCCCCTGTGTTGATGATGATGATGATGACACATTGCGTCCATCCGGTCTTTTTTCCCCAGAAATTTTCTTGCGAGCCGTTTATCAGTGACAAGGAGGAAAACGATGGGGTAGTTCAATACGGGCCCGCCACAAAAAAGGGGGAGGCGGTCGCAGAAGTCCGCTGAAAGATTCCGCCAGCCACGGTCAGCGCAAAAACCCCCCCTCGCTTATCGCCGTCAAGAAGCCAGACCCCAAGCCTGGGGCCCCTTTGACAAGCCTCTATTCACCCACGATTCTATGCCGCCTTTGCCGTAAACCATAAGTAGAGGCAAGAACCTTAAGTGGGTTTAAACCCCCCCAACATGTCTAGTCCATGCAGCAAAAACATATTGAAATGGGGGGGAACACTTGGCCAAAAAAAGGCCCGACCGACGCCGGGCCCCCAACCACTGTACACCCCTTTTGTCTCCGCCTCCCCTCCTCCCCCACCACCAAACGTTCCCCACTGCCCATGTCTCTCGAGCTGAAACAGGGATCACCTCCGCTTCACCCCCACCGTCGCCCGAGTACCACCCCACCACCAAGACCCCTCCACCCCTTCTCCCTTCCGCCAGTTTTTTTTTTTTTTTACACCTGCCCGCCGTACACCCCGCCAAAGCACCCCCTTTCCCGTCTTCCAGGTTTGGGAGCAGAAGAAAAAACTTTAAACCCAAACCATCCCAAAGCCAAAACCCAAAAGTCGGCTTCCGGGTTTTGGCCTTGGAAATGTTTGCCTTTTCCCTGGGGGAACAAAATGGGTTCCGCCACACATGGGCCCCCGCTTTTCCCCCCTACCAGATCCAAGCAGGGGATTTCTTTGCCAGAAAAGCCCCCGCCCTGGCCAGCCACGTGCTCTAAAATTCAAAGGGGCGTTTTTCTGCATCTGTGCCGGAAAAGTCCATTACCACGACACATGGACTATAAGCACGGGCCAAGGGCCCCTAAAACCCCTGTGACAGCCACTGGGGAGCCCCGGTGGATGTCTCTGGGGGGACGGTGGGGTCTCCCGGCTCGGCGCCGCTCTTCAAAACCGCAGGGGTGGGGCAGGGCTTTTTTTCCCCCCAAGGGCCTCTGGGGGCAACACGTGCCCAGAGACACCAAGGCCGTGTTGAAATTAAACGCCTTGGAGACCCTCCACCACAGGGCAGGGGCTGTGGGGTCTCTAACAACGAGACCGAGCGCTGGCGGGTGACAAGAACCTTGTGCCAGGCAAGGGTGGCGATAAAAAGGGGGAAATCTGCGGCCGCCCTTAAGACTAGGGGGAGCACATCCCCTTTCCTGGCACATGCCCTGAACCTTTTTCGTCCAGAAATTTTTTAAGAGCTACCCGGGGCCCGGACTGCCTGCTGAAAAGGCTAGGTCTGATTTCGCACTTCCGCCGTTCGCACCCTGCTTTGTCCCGCCTGGCCGTTTTTGCGTCACTCGGGGCCTCCCCCAACCGTCCATTTTTGACGTGGAACACGCGAATTTCCCCCCCCCACTTCTCCACGATTTGGGAGCAGCGCAATGCCATTCGCAGTACGAAAAGACACATGGCCCGACAAGCAGGGTACGGGCCTCGGGGGGTTGAACCACCAAGGGAGGGGGTGAAAAAGCCTGCACCATCCTTTCCAGTTTTTTTAAAAGCCACCAAAAGGCAGTGCGGACAATGCCCTTGTCACATGAGCATTGTGGGACTTAGTTCTGGAACATCGTTTGGGCACCCGAAACAAAAAGTCCCCCAGGACGGGGGAGGAACCGGAACACAATGCGGGCCGGGGGCCTTTTCCCCTGTCAAATCCCCAAGGCCCGACAGTTTTCACAATTTCATCGTCTTCATTTGGGAGTGGGGTTTGGGGGCCCGAGCTAGTGCAAGGTGGGGCACAAACTCTCAGGGGCATCTCTCAGCAAGTCGGGCTGTGTTGAATGTGCCGGGGGCGGGGAGGAGGAGGAGGGGGTATTCCTAGACACCGATGTTACCGCGTCCCTGCTTTGGAAAAAGGTTGGCGGAATTTGAGGCGGAGGAGGAAGATAAAAACATTTTTCTAGTCCCCCGACCCAAGGCTTGGGAAATCAAGGCTCCATCTCTCACATGATGCTTGGGGTGCTCCATTTCCAACAGACCTCGCATTAACCATAAAATGAACAACATTTACGGTGGCCACCCTCCCGGATCCCCCGGGAAAAAAAACAAAAATCAGCACTTTCCCCCACCCCCCCAAATAAGATAAAAGCAGGAAATGGAACCTTGCTGATTTTCAAATGGGGACCTCTGTGCGTCTGCTTCACGTTCCCAAAATTCACGGTGGAACAACATCACGACGTGACAGCAGTAAGGCCAAATAGGGGAAACGGGAGCAGCAGCAAGGGGCAGAAGCCCAATGGGGACCTCTGCAATCTTTGTTTACCACCTCACCAACCATGCAATGCAGGGGACACATCCCAAAACCCCAAGATCAGCTTTAAAACATGGTGCACGACACTGCGTCTCAACCATGTGTTCCGGAACCCCAAAAGACTTTTTGGGGAACCAAAATGGGCAAATGGCCCAGCGGCCGTCACGCCAAAGAGGTGTTGTCCGCCCAGCACCAGCGTCCTATCTGACGGACCTTCCACACTGGAGGAGTCATTACAGACAAACCATCCGGGTTTTTAAAATAATGGGATCGTTTGCTTTTTATCAAGATGAATCAGGGATGGATCTCTGAGATTTGTGGCCCCAAGGCCGAGGTCACCGATTTTTTCCCGTCACTTCACATTCTTTCAAACAGAAATGGTCCCCTTGAAAACTTTTTTTTAAATGATCTTTTTACTGCAAATTTTTTTTTTTCCTTTTTCCCAAAATTTTTATTTGCTGGTTTTGCGTGAGGAACTGTAAAAACCAAGGTTTCATGACAACACCTTTTCCCTTTACTCACTTTTTCTTAAGAAGTTTTTCGCATTTTTCAATGGGTTTTTTTTGGTCAGTGCTTGAGATACAACAATAATCATGGGCCTTTGGAACAGAAATGGACTTCTAAGTGGCATTTTTGCCCACAATTTTTAATATGGGGGAAAATCATATTATAATTTTTTTTGGGGGGCCCTGTTTCTGTGAGAAAACAGCAAAAAAATGGGCCCTTTGAAAAGAAATGGGCTTCTAATGGCATTTCCCCTCACAATTTTAAAAGGGCTGAGAAGTTCATTTTTTAAATTTTTTGGGTCTGCTGCTTTGAAATCACAATTCTACAGGTCCTATTATAAAAAAAAATTTTTTCTAACAACATTTGTTCTTCACTTGACCAAAATGGCTCAAGGGTCATGTTAAATTTTTGGTTTGCATTTTTCGTGACATCACTATACTACGGTTTCCCATTCTAAAAAAAGTTTTTTCAACAGACATTTGTTTTTCACAATTGACCAAAGTGCTCAAAGGGTCAAGCTTTTAATTTTTGGGGCATTTTTCTGTGACAGCGCTATACTACAGGGCCTATTCTAAAAAAAGTTGTTTCTAACAGACATTTGTTTTTCACAAATTTTCAAGGTGGCCAAGGGTGATGGTGCTGTCAAAACAGGGAAAAGGTAGGACACTGTTAATGGACACCTATTGCAAAAGACTTTTTTGCAATATCTTTTAACATAGCTACAATCCCCGTATTGAGACAACCCTTTAAAACAATGAAAAAAAGAGAAACAAAGACTGGTGGGGTTCCTCCCATTTTAAAAATGGTTTTTTAGAATTAAAAGAATTTAAAAAAATTGCATGTACAAAATAGCTTAAAAAAATTCCCCTGAATTGTCGGGAGGTACAGGAAAAAATTGACCAAATTTAGGGTTTTTCAGAGGGCAGGAGTATGGGGCACGGACAGAGAACAAGTACAGAGACCCTTCCTCCAGCACTTGAGTAAAATAAAAAAGAATGCCAAAAAAAAAGGCACCTGGGGTAACAGGAGGTTAACCACCAGTATTTCCAAGTGAAGCCAATTGGCACAACCCATACGGAGGGGCAAAGCGCTACCCCTATTGCGTGAACGAGGGAAAGGGTGGAGTTCTCACACTTCCCTTTCCCACTCTGCTTCACACGGGACAGTTTTTCTTGCTGCGTCATCAAAGGGGATTTTTAAAACCCCTGTTAAAGAACACGCCAGCCGGCTTCACCGCACCCACTGTAACTCCGGCCTGGGGTCATGCGTGGCCCCCGGACAGGGATATCAATGTCCAGGAAACTAAAATGGTGGGTTTAAAGACCCTTTTTTCCCCCACTTTTTAAATGTGGGGGTCCCCGCAGGTTTGGGGCCATGCTTGGCCCCCGGACAGGTATAGTAAGTCCAGTGAAACTAAAATGGGTTGAAAGACCCTTTTCCGGCACTTTTTTTTAATTGGGGGCATGCAAGTTTGGGGCTCATGCTGTGACCCAGGACAATAAGTCATGTCCATGAAAAAAAATGGTGGTGAAAGACCCTTTTTTTCCCACTTTTTTTTTTTTAAAAGTGGGGGGTCCCGCAGGTTTGGGGGCTCATGCTTGGCCCAGGAACAGGGAAGTCAATGCCAGTGAAACTAAAATGGTGGTTGAAAGACTCCTTTTTCCGGGACTTTTTTAATGGGGGGCTGCAGGTTTGGGGCTCATGCTGTGGCCCAGGACAGGGATACAATGTCCAGTGAAACAAAAGGGGTTGGGTTGAAAGACTCCTTTTTTCCGCACTTTTTAAATGTGGGGGGAAGCAGGGTTTTGGGGGGCATGCTGGGGGCCCAGGGGAGGGTTTTAGTCAATGTCCAGTGAAACTAAAAGGGGGTGAAAACTCCTTTTTCCGCACTTTTTTTAAAAGTGGGGGGAAACAGGTTTTGGGGGCCATGCTGTGGCCCAGGACAGGTATAGTCAATGTCCAGTTCAACTAAAATGGGGGTTAAAAAGACTCCTTTTTGCGGCACTTTTTTAATGTGGGGTCATGCAGGTTTGGGCTCATGCTGCGTTCCAGGACAGGGATATTCAATGTCCAGTTCAAGTAACATGATGGTTAAAATCATACTGCCTTCTGGCACTTTTTAATTTGTGGGTGATGCAGGTTTAAGGGTCAGGCTGTGGTACAAGACAGGGATAGTAAATGGTCTTGACTTTTTTTCTGGGGACTTTTATAACCTAAGTGTGTTTGCCTAAGATGTAGAAACCGTATCCATTTTGACTGTTTGGATGTTAATTTCAGCTTCTCCAGCCTTTTTTTGTGTGAAATAATGAAGGTGTTGTTGCTCTCCCAAGACTTTAATGGTCACCCGCGCAAAATCGATGCTCACTATCGAAAAACCTTATCGATAGCGGCCGACTATCGACTATCGATCGATCTCGATAGCCAACGCAATCGCTCAACACTAGTGCACGCGTTTGACCTGGGTTTACCTTGCGGTGACCGGCAGTTAATGTTATCAGGTGAAGATCCCCTCTTTTAGAGCCGATATCACTGATGTAGTCGCTCCTCTCAGTCTCTGCAGAGTGTTCTTTCCGCCCCAGACCTTTCTTTGCCAACAGCTTCAATGCACACAGTCACACACATCTCTCTCAGGGGCAGCTTGCAGTTCAGGGCCCAACCGAAACAGGAAAGCTGAGTCAATCCTCGCCCCGGCGTCTGTCCTCTCCTGATCTCTTTTTGTCTTCCGCTCCTGCACTCTAAGATGGTTGCTGCCTCATATCTCTATTTTAAATTCTCTCATTTGCGTACACCAGTTTCCGAAGACAGTGGCATCTTGTGGCCAAACAGCAGCATGCAACAGAATACTTTACAATTATAAGTCATATATATGATCTTACTTATTGAACACAATGAGGCTGTTCCACTATCCCACAGATCCCCTAAAGAATGTATGTGTGGGGGGTGAGGGAGTGGTTCCACTCTCCACTTCTATCCAGCTTGGATAATGGCTTCCTGATGGCACCCACATCACTACTGTCCTTTGTGCAAAGTTCCTTGGCTCTGTCCCTAGCCCTAGGTTACTGCACACACCTTTTTATATTCTTATCAGTAGGCCTGACTTCCAGATTGCTAACTGTGAAGGTTATGTTATGGTATGGTTATAACGCTACCTGAAATATCTATGTACAAGCTCCAGTTTTACCAGCTACAACTCCCAAACCCGCACCCATACCAGTCATAAGCAGCTTTCAAAAATAGTTTTGTGTGCATGTTAGATCCACACAGCATCGGACAAAAACAGTCGGAAAGTCAGCTATTTTTTTCTGATGCACGACTGTGGTTTTTGTCATGTATTTGCAAAAAACGTGGTCGGTTCTCGTTTTTTTGCCGTCGGCCCATACAATTGATTGTATGGGAAACCGACGACAGAACTCAAAACGGCAGCGGATTTAGCAACAAGTTCCTAAATACACTAGAACCAGAAACCGAACAGAAAAAAAGGCCCGTGTAGACTACATGTCATTTTTCTCTATTAAAATCTATGGGCTGGCTGAATGATCATATTTTCAGCGGTTTTAGAATCCTAAAACTGCCAAAAATACGATTGTTTTTGTGTGCTGTGTAGACATACCCTTAGAATGCAGTCTCGTATTAATTCTTTACTAACAGTGTATGTTCATATTATAATTTATCTAAATATACTTAACAAAAATCATAAAGGGTGAATACCACACATAACCAGTGGGTAGTTGTGGCATTGTTTTTGAAGCTGCCTTTTTTTCATCCAGTACAAAGTCTTTGCAAGGGTATTTGAATGCTAGAAATGTGTGACGTTTACAGCAGTTTCTCACTATTACAGAGTGCAGCAGAGTAAGGGAGTTGTGGTGTTACGGGGAATGGGAATTTACTGCCAAACCATGAAGTCAAATATATCAACAAAATGACAGACTGCAGAAGCATAGCTATGTTTTTGCACAAATTATTACAAAATAATTTGAAGAGGTGTGGGACATTTAGCAATTGATGGTACTGAAAAGTGGACTCTATGCCCCCCACCCCTTGATACACTATACAGTGAGGAGACATGTGACAGTGACTTTTTCTCCTCACTTCACTGAAAACACTTCATGTTCACCCAAACCTAGCATGCATTTTTATAAAGAAATGGCTTTAAGTAGCGTAGGAACAAGCATTTGACTAAAAGCTATTTCAGTGTGTAAAGCTAGCAGTGACAGATAGGATAAGAAAGGTAAGAATTTCCTCTTAATGAAGATCTTAGGTTTATGTAGGGAGAAGAGGACATAGTAAGATGTTTTGCTGTCAGCTTGCAAATAATGAAAGGTAAACAAAACTAACACCAAAATTGTGTTTGTAGTGCTTCATGTTCCCCAAAAAAATGGAGTAAAATGTGACCAAACAGTCACATATACCCCAGAATAGAACAAGTAAAAATCCTATTAAGTCCATACATGAAAAAATAAAGTTGTTGGTCACAGAAAATTGCAATGGAATGCAATTTTTTTAATATTCTTTTTCTAACAGTCTTGAAAGATAATGAATAGGGATGAGCGATTATAATCAACAAAGTTGAAATCGGCACGGTTTTTAGGTTGATCGAAAATTTCTGATCACGCAATATTTTAGGTGAGAATATGTGCATAATCTATTACTATCACGCCATTTTCGGCGCTTCCTGTCATTTTGGCAGCCAGCAAATCAGCTTAGAGCATAGAGCAGGGTGAGCTGGGTGTGCGGCGTCATGACTGTGATGTGTATGGTTGTCATTGGCTGGAAAAATCACATGACCTCGTTTTGCATAGAACAGTATTTCCTGTTCTTCATCATTGTTTCAGTATCTCTCATTAGAGCAGGACGTGTGCTAGATATCTCTCAATACAGCTCAGCTCAGCTCAGCTCAGAGACACAGTTCTCTTTATTCATACAGAAAACTATGCTTTTAGCTGTGAACATTAGAACATAGGTAGATTAGAGAATTTCAGCTCTTAGTTAGTTAGACAGGACTTTTAAGAAGCATCTAGCGCTGAAAAAGCCAGGGCGAAAAAGGGCCCCGGCAGGCGTCTTTTGAAAGGAGGTGTTTTTTGTGCAGCCCGACTCTCTTTAAAAATGCATTGGGAAAGGGAAGATCTCTCCTTGGGAGGAGAGCACCGAACGGTTGTAGAGTTTGTCTTGCCTTTCGCCTCTACTAGATCTGCATATACAAGGCATTATGGGAAGGGGGGAGGGGAAGCCAAGGGCGCCGCTAGGGATGTAAAAAACCCTCAATTTGCTTGGCCCCACGATCTGGAAAGAAAAGGATTTTTAGCCAAAAAATCCCGAAACAGCGTTGTCAAAGCAAATTGGGTTAGTTCACCCAACAGAGGGCGTTTGGGCTTCTCAGCCCCTTTTCCCCAAAATACCTTGTGACATGGTGTTTGTGAGGGCAAAAAAGGAAAAAAATAACTAAAAGCCGCTCGTTCGGTGCTCTCCTCAAGGAGGATCTTCCCTTTCCCGAGCCATCAATGCCTCCCAACACCCCACCAGAATCGCTTCTCTGCACTGATGAGGGACAAAATCCGAAACAGCGTTTTTTGCGATGAGAGTACAGGTTGGGCTAAAATCCTTTTTGTTTTCTCAAGATCGGGGGGCCCCAAAAAAGCAAATTGGGGGATTAGTAAATAACAGAGGGGCTTTGGGTTTCAGCCCTTTCCATAATGCTTGTGAATGCAGATGTTTAGTAGAGGGGAAAAGACAAAAATACTTCATAACTACATAACTTTCCCCTTTCCTGAGCCATCAAGCCCCCCAACAGCGCCAGTTCGTTTGCTCGCATTGATGGGGACAAAAAATCCTGAAGCACGTTGTTGCAGATGAGAGATATGGCTTGGATAAAAATCCTTTTGCTTTTCAAGACCGGGGGCCAAGAGCAAATTGAGGATTTTTTACAGCCAACGGGGCCCGCTTTGGGCTTACGCCCCTTTCCAAAATGTCTTGAACCTGCATTGAAATGGCTTTTTTTTTTACCATTTTTTGGGCCGCACCCCTCGCAGGGTAAAAATAGTACTTATATTTGTGCAGCCAGTTTTGTTCAAAGACCCCCTTGTATTTTTTAAACATTAGGATACAAAATTTTCTAAAAATTGTTGTATTTCATGGTGAAAAAAACCCCCCTTTTATTTCCCGTATAAATTTTGAATAGGTGTTTTCCTTTGGCGCATTTCTTTTTTGTTAAGACCCACCTTGTACTTTATTAAGAAAAAGACATTTGCTAGTAATTGCAGGGTTTTCATAGTGCAAAACCAAACCCTTTTTTTTTCCATTAACTTTTAAAAAGCTGTATTGCACTTTGGGTTTTAACCCATTTTTTTTTCAAATAGCCATTGATTTAAATTTGGAACAGAAATTTGATTACTGTTGGTGTATTTCATTGGTGCAAAAACCACCGTTTTGTTATCCTTTATAACTTTTAAATGCTGTATTTCACGTGGTGCGGCCCTAGTTTTTTTCAAATAGCCACGTTGTAGGGACAATTCTGATAGAAAAATTTTCTAGCAACTGTTCTCATTTGTCATTGCTGCAAAAAACGCAATTTCTCATCCGTGTAACTTCTGAATAGTTTTATTGCGCTCGGTGAATCTCAGTTTGGCGCAGATAGCTAACTATCAATTCCTAGTCCTACTGGGCAGTTGTAAATCCCTGGGACTAAAGGGAAAAGAACACTGTTGATTTTGTTTTCGGTTCTTCCACAAGACCGCATTTCAAGGTATTTGCTATAAACAATTCTAGTTTCTAACCCTTAGTTGGCTGTAGGAAATTATAGGGATTTAAGAATAGCTGTGATTTGCCGTCTTTCAATAAGAGACTGTCAAAAACTCTTCCATACCTTCGTAAATTTTTATCTTTCTGAACATGGAGCGAAATGCAGGTGGTAAGCGAGCAAAGAGGGGTGTAGGAAATGGAGGTAAAATTTCGAGAGAAGGTGCTCCTTCATTTGCTGGCGGACAACACGCAAGTCAGCGGATCGTCGGATGCAGGACCGTCAGGCCTGTCATCGCGGGGGTCAGGGCCCTGTGAATCTCAGTAACGAACAGCGTCGCCAATCTGTTCTTCAGTGGTTAATACAACCTGCATCCAGCAGTCTTACCTCCTCGTCCCCCCAGTCCGGCCACAAAGTCTTTCTCAGCATCGTCAGCATCCGTCCATCATGAAGCGAAGGCAGCCCAAATGTCAACTCGTGAAACCACCACTGTGGATAATCCTTTTTCTGAAGACCTCTTTGATGACAAAATGCGGTTGGGGTCAGAAGGCTTTGTTAAAAGATCAAAAGGCCAAAGAGGATGATTTTGTCTGCTCTGACGCCCAGTTACTGATGCCATCGGGAGGAAGGAAGGGAAGCGGGTCAATCGGCAAAAAATCCGGGCGGTCGGCAAGCCTTGCAGTGCCTGTTGCTTGTAGCCCGCAGCTCCTGGATGCAGAATGTCAGGACGACGAAGTCCCCTGTGTTGATGATGATGATGATGAACGACATTGCGGATTTAACGTGGTCTTTTCAGCGAATTTGCTTGCAAGCGCTTCATCACGGACGAGGAGGAAGCGATGGGTAGTGTCAGTACGGCCCCAGCCTCAAAAAGGAGAGGTTGGTCGCACAAAGTCGCTGAGATTATTCTGCCAGCCACGATCAGTGGAAACACCGTCCTCGCTTATCGCCGTCAAAAAGGTTTCCAGGACCTCTCAAGCCTGGGCCTTTTTCGAGCAAGCCTCTGATTCACCAGTGATGTCATATGCCGCCTTTCCCGGTAAACGTTTCAGTGAGGGAAGAATTTTAAAGGTGTTTAACCACCCCCAAAACATTCTAGTCTACATTGCAGCGAATGCATGAGTTGAAAATGGAGGGAACACTTGGCCAAAAAGGCCCACCCCGATGCCGGGTTTCCAACCACTGTCACACCCTCTGTCTCCTACTCCCCCTCCCCCCCCACCACCAAGCGTTCCTCAGTGCCCATGTCTCTCAGAGTCATGATAAAAGGATCAGCCTCCGCTTCAGCTCACTGTCGCCCCGATTTCCCACCAGAAACCACAAGAGACCCATCCTACCCCTTCTCCTTCCCCCAGTTTGACGACCTGCACGCCGTTTAGTGGCCAGTCTAGCAGCCAATCTTCTGTCTACCAGGGGTTTTTGGAGCAGAAGAAAACACTTTAACCCAAACCATCCCAAAGCCAAAAGCCTGAATGTCGCATTGCCAGGCTTTTGGCCTTGGAAATGTTGCCTTTCCGCCTGGTGGGGCATAGATGGGTTCCGCCACGTCATGGCCCTTACCTGCCCCCAATACCAGATGCCGAGCAGTCATTTTTTTTCCAGAAAAAGCCGTCTCTGCCCCGGCGGCCATGTGTATCTAAAATTTCAAGGCGTTGTCTGTCTGTGTCCGGAAAAAATCCATCTGACCACCGCACATGGACTAGTAAGCACGGCCAAGGCCCCTATATCTCTGTGACAGCTCACTGGGTGGGATGTTCTCTGGTGGTGACGGTGGCTCTCAGGCTCGGCGCACGCTCTTCAAAAACCGCAAGGATGGTGCAGGGTTCTTTCCCAAGGTCCTCTGGTGGCATCAAAGTGCCCATAGAAACCAGGCCGTGTTGAAATTATCTGTCTTGGAGACTGTCAACACCCAGGTCAGGAGTGTGGACGGGTTTTTCGCAACGAGACCGAGCGCTGGCTGGGTGACAAGAACCTTGTGCCAGGCAAGGTTGTGTGCGATAATAATCTAAATCTGCTAGCCGCCCTTGAGATCGGTAGGCTGGAGCACATCCCTTGCCTGGCACATGTCATGAACCTTGTTGTCCAGAAATTTCTAAAGCGCTACCGGGTTTGGACTGCTGTGAGGAAGGCTCGAGATCTGAGCTCACACTTCCACCGTTCGCACCCTGCTTCGTCCCGCCTGGCTGCGTTGCAGAGTCAGCTCGGCCTCCCCGTCAACCATCTCATAGTTGACGTGGCAACACGCTGGAATTCCACCCTCCACATGCTCCAGCGATTGTGGCAGCAGCGCAAAGCCATTACGCAGTACGAAATGACACATGGCCTGACAAGCAGTGGTGCGGAGCTCGGGCTGTTGAGCCACCGGGGAGTGGAGGGGAGGTGAAAGAGCTCTGCACCATCCATGCCAGTTTTGAGAAGCCACCCCAAAAAGGTCTGTGCGGACAATGCCCTTGTCCCGATGAGCTTTTTGTTGATCTTAGTTCTTTGGAAAGATCGTTGAACACTCTGAATACATCAGGTCCACCAGCGACGGAGGAGGAGACGGACACAGATGCGGACACGGAGCCTTTTTCCCTGTCGAATCCAGAAGGCCGACAGTTTCACAATTTTAGCCCTTCCCTTGGCAGTGGTTCGGGGTCCCGGGCTAGTGCAAAGGGGGCACCTCAGCTCTCGGGTGCATCATCTGAGGCAAGTCAGGGTTGTGTTGAAGCTGTGCCGGAGGAAGCGGGGGAGGAGGAGGTATTCCTGGACACCGCGTTACCGAGTCCTGCCTTGGAAGGAGTTTGGCACGAATTTGAGGCAGAGGAGGATGATGAGGAAGATTAGTTTGCTAGTGCCCCTCGACCCAGAGGCTTTGGAAATCAAGGCTCCATCTCTCACATGAGTGCTTGGATGCTCCATTTCCTCCAACATGATCGCATTAAGGCCACCAAACTGAATAACAGTTACTGGGTGGCCATCCTCCTCGATCCCCGGTACAAAGCAAAACTCAGCACTTTCCTTCCACCCACCCAAAAAGAGAGTAAAATGCAGGAATTGAAGACCGTGCTGATTGATCAACTGGAGACATCTGTTGCGTCTGCTTCACGTTCTTCAAATGTCACGTTGGAACAACGTCAGCAACTTGATAGCCGTAGAGAGCCAAGTAGCCGTAGCGGCAGCAGCAGGCATTGTGGCAGCAGCCTAATGGGTGACCTCTGGCAATCTTTATTTACCACCTCACCAACGCATGTAATGCAGGGCACACATACAACACAGAGAGACCGGCTTAAGATCATGGTGCACGACTATCTACGTCTCAACACCGATGTTTTTGTATGTGTTCCGGACCCAATCGACTTCTGGGTATCCAAAATGGATGAATGGCCCGAGCTTGCTCGCCACGCCATAGAGGTCTTGTCCTGCCCAGCAGCCAGCGTCATATCTGAGTGGACCTTCAGCACAGCTGGAGGAGTCATTACAGACAAACGCATCCGGCTATCCACAGATAATGTGGATTGTTTGACTTTCAAGAGATGAATCAGGCATGGATCTCTGATGTTGTGGCCCCAATTGCTGAGTTCACCGATTAGTTGCCGGTCTACTTCACATTCCTCTTACAAAAGAAATGGTCCTCTTTTTTTTAAATGATAATTTCTTACTGCAATTTTTATTCTCAGTTCCCAAAAGTTCATTTTGCTGTCTTTTGCTGTGAGGAGACTGTAAAAGACACCAAGGTTTCATGAAAAAACAGTATTCCATTTACTCACTTTATCCTTAGAATTTTTTCGCATTGTCAATGGTTTTAGGGTCATGGTGCTGTGAGATACAGCTTTAATCATGGTCCTTTGGAACAGATATGTGGCTTCTAAGTGGCATTTCTCCCTCACAATTTTTAACAGTGGCTGAGAAGTCATTTTTTATAATTGTTTTGGGTCATGCTGCGTTGAAATGCAGCAATACTACAGGTCCTATTATAAAAAAAATGTGGTTTCTAACAGACATTTGTGCTTCACAATTGTAAAGAGTGGCTCAAGGGTCATGTTTTGAATTTTTGGGGGCATTTTGATGTGAAATGCAGCTATACTACAGGTCCTATTAAAAAAAATGTGGTTTCTAACAGACATTTGTTCTTCACAATTGTCAAGAGTGGCTCAAGCTTGATGGTGCTGTCAAAAACAGGAATAGGTGGGACACTATTAATGGACAAATATTGCAAAATGACTTGTTTTTGCAAGATCTTTAACATAGCTAGCAATCCCTGTAGTGAGACTGTGGGATAGTGGGCCAGCCTCACTGTCTTTTCCAGATAAAATCCCATGCATGACAGTTGTGAAGTGTTTCTTTGTATTTTACTGTTTGGCCACAAGATGCCGCTATGTCCAGTTTCCAGTATATGCAAATGAGGGACATCTATAAGACTGGCACATGGCAGGAGCCATTTTAGAGAAGCTACTGAGACTCAGAGGAGAACAGACAGAGACAGAAACTAAGCTATAAAGAACACAGGATTCAGAGTTGTTCCAAGAGACAGCGGAGAGCCTGACTGTCTATACAGACGCCATCGCAGAGAGAGAGAGAACTCCTGAACAAGAAGGACAAGCTGCCAAGATAGAGAGGCTGTCGCACCCGGTCCTCACTTATCCAAAAGGATCTGCCCCGGAGGACGGGAATTGGGGGGGCCATCTTTAAGGAAATTCAGCGGTGGTGCTGCAACGAGTCGGACTGTGAAAAGGGCCTGATATTAGTTTAGTCTTTTTAGGCTAGTACGGGCCCAAAAGGGGGGTTTTCCCAAATACTCCTCCTGTCAGGACTTGGAGGTTTGATATACAGTTCGTTATTGAACCGGTTATCTGTGGGGGAAAGTTTGTCCCAAATGGTATTTGGGAGGGAAGTGGGTAATCCTTTTAAAGCTGTGAAAGCTGCTGTGCTGCACCCGAGCCCTGCAACCGCCAACACACAATTGTTCCTTTGGTGCTTTCGGTAAAAAAAAAGGTAAGTGGTTATCGGCTTTCCGAACCACGTTAGGAAAAGCCCCCGGGCATCCGAGAATACATTTTGGGCGGCGGGTGCACCCAAAGGGGCCAGGATAGTATTTGAAAATTTGTTTTTGGGGGATCTGTTCACCATCTTGTTTTTAAAAAAATTCAGTAAAAAAAAATATTCTTGAGTTGGTTGGAGTGTGCCCTCGCCCCGTGATTGCTTTATTCGGGTATACTCCCCTCGGTACTGGCTTAAAAATTGGGTAGTCGTTGCGGATACAGGATCTTTATGGAGGGGAATTTTCCCCCCGGGGTCAATGGGCCGGCCGGCAAGCTCAGGGTGCTCTACAGTACCCCCCCCAAATGATTATCCCCCTTTGGGGCCCCACTTTTGCACCCTGCCCAAATTTGACGAGAAAAACATGACACTGCAGGGAGGACAAAAAGGGGGTTTTGCGCAGTTAAAATATGAAAATTAGCCCCCGGAAATGGGGGAGAGATAGCCCTGGGGGCCTTGGAGGGGGACGTTGGCGGCCATAATGGTGGGGGCCCCTATGAGTATCTAAGCCTGCGGAAAAACTTGAATGAATAAGGGCGGCGAGACCCAGTGGCTATGGGGGCCTTCCTTGAAGTAGATAAGCTATAAGAGCCCAGTTCATTGGGATGTAAAAAAAATCCTTCGGGACAAAGGGGAGAGCCCCGAATGACGGCTGTGATTTTTTTTACATGTTACTTAGGCTGTAGAGGGGGAAGAGGAACTATCCCCAAATGGAAAAGGGCCCGTCAGTAGTGCCCAAGCAAGCAGAGAAAAGGGGGATACGAGTCTTAACAATGTGGCCCGGGCTTTACGAGCAGAGTTGAGAGAACTTCCTTTGAGGTGCCCCAGATGAAAGCGAAAGGCAAAAGCTCCAGAAGCGACTTGGGCTTCCCGCAGACCCCCTTTCAGAGAAAGGCTCCCAGCGGGGTCTGCCCAAGGGCCCACAGGTGTGCGAGGTTAGGGGGCCCCTCTGCTGGGTTTGACAACAGTATGGACTCGCCAGAGAGTTTTGCGAAAGTGTAAGGGAGAGCCGGGGGTTAAACTAAAAACCGTCGCAGTGCTGGGGCCCTGTGGCGGGGAAAGAAACAAAGCCCATGGTGAGGAGTACGATTTTACGCCAGTGTCCTGTATGGAAGCAAGGTGAAGCAGAAAGGTGCACTGTCTGTTGATACGGGTCAGGTGTACCCTATGCCCTTGGAGTTTTTGAGAGAAATTCGGGAATGAGGGGCCCAGAAGGGGGGGCGCGTCTTTGGTGGGGCCCAGCCAACAATGGGGCTGGATGTAAAAGGGATAGTTTGGATGCAGGTGATGTTTGGACAGCTTTGGCAAGAAGGGAGTTGTGCTGGGGATACCCATCCAAGAGGGAGTGGATGTGATCCTGGGGATGAATTTGCTTCGGCCCTGGATCACCCCCCCTTATGCCAAAGGGGGCCCCAAAAATATTGTCGTGGGCCCACGCACCGGCCCACTAGAAGGCCCTCGACAGTGGTGAGGAGTCCCAAATCTGCAGAAAGCCCACATGGGTCAACCCCTTGGGGCCCGTAAAGGTGTCAGGAAACCCCCCTTTTTAAGATCCGACGACACGAAAAAATATTGATGCTGCGGTGGGAACCAGGGAAGTTGAATGGGCGGGAAAGTTTGGTTGAACCGTTCACAGGAAGAGTCACAGAACGGCCCCACTGGTAGTGGGCCCTTGCCATGTGGAGAGGGGATGGTACCCATGAGATGCCTCAAGTCATGGAAGTGAGTTGCCCCATTCCTGCAATACCTACTAGCGAAGTCCATGTTCTGGGAAGATATTGCCGGCGAAGAGGACGTACGCTATGGCGGACAAGAGGTCAGTTTTGGACCTATGCGTGGGGCAAGAAGGTAAACCCCGACGGCGGAATGGAAAATGGCCGGTGATTATGGCTCAGATGGGAATTGCCCAACGGCCCCTGACCCCAGGGCAACAGCTGCTGGAAATACCCTCGGGGAAACCCCCAGGAGGCGTTTCGAGACAGGGTGAAGACTTGGGTGTGCTTTTCCATCGAGCATAAAAAACCCCCACAGGGATGCCCGCCATCGAGAACGGTCCCGACAAACCCCACCAAAATGTACAAAAAGTGAAAAAAATTTTTTGGAGCATGCTGGAGAAAGGGGACAAGGAGTCAAAGTCCGGGGCCCGCCCTGTCGTTTTGGTGCGAAAAAAGTGGCGTCTGGGTTTTTGCGTGACTGGGAAGCTAAATGCCAGCCTTTTCGTGAGGCTTCCCCTCCGCGGATTGAAGAGTCGCTGTTCGCTCTGGCCATGCAAAGTTTTTTCACCCCTCGACCGGCAGGGATATGGCAGGTAAGTGGCTGAAAAAGGATAGGGAAAAGACAGCTTTCATTTGCCTATGGGACTTACGATTTTCAATCGGATCCCGTTTGGGTATCCAATGCCCGGGGGTATTCCAGCGGTGAGGGAACACTGTTAGGGGTTTAAAATTTGATTTGGTGTGTTCCCTGGCGATTTTAGTGGTGTTCGGGAATTTTTTCAACGACCATCTTCAGAAAATGCGGGGGTTTCTGGAACGATACGAGCCATGGGCTTAAGTCAACCCCAAAGAATGCGCTTTCCAGCAGCGAATGAGTATTGGGGATTGGTCATTGGAAGAGGTCAGCCGGTCCCTGAGGTGGAGGCAGTAAAAAAACTGGCCCCCCGTGTACAGAGGGAGAGGTGGGGGCTTTTGGGGGCCTGGCGGGGTTTATTACCGAAGGTTTATACCCCGTTTGCTCTTTGACCCCCCCTTAATGAGTTACTTAGGGATACTGCTGGGGTAAAAAGAATCCCCCTTTTGAGTGGGGCTCGGCGAAGGGTTTTGAAGCGGGAAAGAGGATGACCAGTGTCAATTCTGGCCCTTTCGCGGTTCGAACCCCCCTTTCTGCGTATACTGACGGGTAGTCTACATGGGTTGGGGGCTGTGCTGTCCCCGGTCCAGGAGGGGCGAAGAGGTAATTGCCAGCAGTTGGTCCTTGCGGGAGTCAGGCAAATCCTGACAATTAAAGCTCTTTAAGTTGGAAATGTTGGCCTGGGGGTGGGCCATGCTGAAAGGTTTGCGGTACCTGAAAGGTTTTCAGGGTGGGCTGTGTGCCGACAACAACCCCTTGGCGCATTTGGGAAAGCTAAGCTTGGAGCCCCCCGGCAGAGATGGGGGGCCGACTTCAAAATCAATTCCCCATTAAGTTCGGTCAGGGAGGGAAAAAAAGGGGAATGTGATGCCATCTTCGGGGGCCCCTCAGATACATCCCCCGCTTGATGAGGGAATTTGGGGGACACTGAAATGCCGACTTTAGCCGTTCCCCGGTTCCAGGACGTGGACATCAAGTGGGGTGGGTCTGGGATGCCAATGGTTGGGGGAAAAGACAGTGGTGATTGGCGAGGGTCCAGGATGGTTGCCAGATTTACAGAAAGTGAAGGGGTGGGTCCCGGTCTCGGGGTTTGGGCCCCCACCAGGAGCAGGCCAGCGAATCGAGGGGCAAAAGCTTTTGGGCGTGGGGTAAGGGTGTTTCCCAAGGTCTCCCGTGACGGACCCTCTATTACAATAGAGTTGAAACACGACAACGATTGTTATCCCCAGTCATTAGGACCAAGGCTGTGGGAAAACCCATGAGAGAGGCGCCCATTTTGGGAGTGACAAAACCTATAAGGGCTTCAAGAGGGGGTTTGCCCTGACTTGTTAAGCATGGTGTCTGAAACTTTCCCCAAGTGTCCTACCCGTGGGTTAAAATAAGGCAATGAAAAAAGCGGGCTCCCGTTCAGTCAATCTGGACATCTGCGCCCTAGAGCTCCCGATGATGACTAGTGCAGATTGGGTTTTCTCTGCTCTGGGTTCTGTTTGGTCATGACGGATATTTCATAGTATGCCCTGGCGTACCCCCTAGGGATCAGATGCAGAGTCCCGGGTGCTGAGGTGGTCTGCGCATTTATACAGGTGTTTGGGGGCCCCCAGAGGATACATTCCAATCAAGGGCTGTTTAAAAAGGGGGTTAAGAGCGAACTTTACCGTTGTTGGGATTGAGCGTTCCGTTACTCCTTTTTATCCACGGGAAACGGAGCTTGTGAGCGGTTTTTAACCCCACCCTTATCCCGAGCTGCGGGCTTTAGAGGAAGCCAGAAGGCTAGGGGTCCTGAGTCGCCCGAGTGATGTGGGCCCAAACAATAGGGTGCACAGTACAGGGTTTCTCCCACAATGCTGATGTTGGGAGACCGGGTCGAGATTTAGGATCTTCACATGCCCCGTCCGATAGCCCCCCACCCCAAAAAAGTACCCCGGCTGGGCCAGGAACACCGCCCACGATGCGGTGGTGCACAAAAATTGTAGGAGAGGTCTGAAACAGTGGTGATCCTAAACCCAGGCCTGTGCAGAGAGACAGTTTTGCCCCAGGTGATCGGGTCTGGTCAGGGCTAAGAGGCATCTGGGAAGTTGGATGGGAAGGTGGGGGCGGGGCCCTATTGGTCAAGAGAAGGGTGGACCCCGAATCCCAGTCTACGAGGTATAGCCGATAGGGCAAGGGGCCCATACGAAATCTGACAGAATTATGTTTTGAAAGGGCTGTGATTTTTTGAAGTGCCCCTAATTTTCGCCCCAAGTACCTCCCCTTTTTAGCAGCCCCCCTTTTTTGGGAAAGGTGGGCTGTCCCCTTGGGTTCAACTGAGGTTCCCGCTGTGACAATTTGCCACCCAGGGAGAGAGTGGAACAGCCAACAACTCCTACCCCAGGGGGTGTGCCCGAAGCCCCCGGCCCAAAAGCCCCATGTAGGATGCCCGATCCCAAAGTGGTGTAACCCCCCAGCGCTATGGCAAGAGAGTTTGTGTGGGGGGGGGGGGGGTTTCGAGGAGCCAATTTAGTGGGGGGGTATGTGGGTAGTGGGCCGCCTACTGTCTTTTCCCGGGAAAAATCCACGCATGAAGTGTGAAGTGTTTCTTTGTATTTTATGTTTGGCCACAAGATGCGCTTGTCCCTTTCCTAATGCAAAAGAGGGGGAAATTTTAAAAATGGCACATGGAGGAGCCCTTTTAGGAAGTACGAGACTCAGAGGGAACAGAAAAGACAGAAAATAAGCTATAAATAACACAGGATTCAGGTTGTTCAAGAGACACGGAGAGCCTGGGCTGTCATACAGACCCATTGCAAGAGGGAGGGGAGAACTCCTGGACAAAAAGGACAAGCTGCCAAGATAGAGAGGGGCTGTTGCAGTCGGATATCCTTCATCCCGGATCTGCACGGGGGGACAGGAATTGCCGGCCATCTTTAAGGTTCCTCAGTGGGGGGGGGGGGGTGCCGCCCAAAGAGCTAGGATGTGGAAGGTGATATTAGTTTAGTCGTTTAGGCTCAGTTAAGGCAAAGGGGGTTTCTCAAATAATCCTCCCGTCAGGACTTTGGGGATTTGATTCACACCCTTTGTTACTTGAAAACCCGGTTATCTGTGAGGGAAAATTGTGCCACATGTGTTTTGGGAGGGGGAATGGGTAAATCCATTTAAATGTGTAAGCTGCTGTGCGCACACGAGCCCCCGCAACCGCAAAACAACCCCAAATTTTTCCATTGGGGTTACGGGATTAAAAAGGGGAGGGGTTTTGGGCCCTTTCCAAACCCCCCGGTTAGGTTAAATCACCAGGCATCAGGAATAAAATTTTGGGGGGCACTGTGCAGCAAAGGGGCCAGGATAGTATTTGTAAATTTGTGTTTGGGGGATCTGTTCACCATCTTGTTTCAGAAAATTCAGTAAAACAAACCATTCTTGAGCTTGTGTTGGCGTCCGTGACTTCGCTGTATTCCGGTATACCAGCCCACGGTACACGTCTTAAAAGACAAACCAATTAATAAAAATAAAAAAAAGAGAAAAAAAGACGTGGTGGGATTCCATCCTAAAAATGGTGGTTGAAAGACTCCTTTTTCCGGCACTTTTTAATCTGTGGGTCAGGCAGGTCTAAGTGTCATGCTGCTTTCCTGGACAGGAATAGTCAATGTCCAGTTCAAGTAAAATGATGGTTCAAATCATACTGCCTTCTGGCACTGTTTAATTTGTGGGTCATGCAGGTTTAAGGGTCATGCTGTGGTACAAGACAGGGATAGTGAATAGTCTGTGAGTTTTTTTCTGTGACTCTTGTTGCCTAATTGTGTTGCCTAAGATGTAGCACGTATCCATTTTACTGTTGTGGATGTTAATTCCAGCTTCTCCAGCCCTGTTTGGGTGTAAGAATTAAGGTGTTGTTCCTCTCCCATAGACTTTAATGGTCATCGGCGATAATCTATTATCGACTATCGGATATCGGCATGGTAATTGACGATATCGACTATCGATCCGATGACGGTAGTTGAGGCAATCGCTCATCACTAATAATGAAAGCTGTACAAATGTGATATCACTGGAATCACTGAGATCCGCAAAATAAAGAGAACATGTTATGTGTATACTGCATGGTAAACTCCATATAAACTTCAACAGCCTGAAGGTCATGATTTGTTATTGCAGTTTGATTATACTAAACCATGGATTATAGCAGTAACCAGAACTTAAGGGGTTACCCACGTGACTTTAAAAAAATATATATATTTTGCAGTTTTTGAAGCCATATCCAGAAGTGTATTCAAAATAAATGGGAAATATAAAAGAAAGACTTGTCTTTGAAGGATCCACTCTTGTCTTTGGCTCACAAATCAGCATTAAAGGGGGTGTCTCACTACAGACATTGTTGGCATACCGCTAGGATATGCGATCATTGTCTGATAGGTCGGGGTCCCAGCAATTACAGCCGAGCATCACGGCCCAGCTAAATTCTATGGGCAAGTCCCGACCACCTCTCCATTCAGAAAAGAGAGGTTTCGAGCTTGTTTAGGAGATGGGTGTGGGTGGCACTGGGACCCAGACCTCAGACAATGATGGCGTATCCTAGTGGTATGTCATCAATGTCTGTAGCGAGACAAACCCTTTAAATAATGCAGTGGTTGTTTTCCAAAAAATGCTGTGTATCAAACCACCTGTAAAATGGGTATTCCTTGGCTTTATCATCTCATACGTGCCTTCAATGTGAGATAGATGGAACTAGCACCTATTTCAAGAATGGCCCCCGAAATTCCCGGACCATAATGGAGAAGTGGCTGTGCTTGTGCAGTTACTCTCTACTCATTTAAATCGGAAAACAGGGGGGGCGTGGCCTGGCACAGCATGGAGCTGGTCACATAATCTGAGCTCTGAGGAAACTAGCTTAAACCGGCTCTACTAAACCTAAAATTACCGTGGGGATTTTGGGTATTATCAAAAAACCCTCACTCTCGACCTCCTCCGGGCCCCCTCGGGTTTTCCGGGCCGGGATTAAACAGGCGGCTTTTTCCCCAGTCACCCTGTACTGACTGGCGAAGGTAAAAAGCAGTGGGTGAACCCCGGCTGGCTTCAGCAGAGCTGAGCCCTGCCTGCCTCCTACACAGCAGCTCTTCACCCCTGGTCAGAGCTGCACTGACCTGGTGAGCCTCTTGGACTCTCAGTTCCCCCCTGGGGGGACTTCATTCCTCTTCCAGCAGCAAAAAGGTAAAGGGGGACTGTTTCCAAGCTTACCCCAAAAAGGCCCTGCTACAGCCCCCCCAAAGCAAATTTCCCCATCCCAGAGCCCTTTTATTTTTTGGGTTAAAGAGAAACGGGGCGTGGGTGTTTTTTGGGGGCCTAACTCCCAGCTGGCAGTATTTTTATACCCCCGGCGGGGTTTTTTCTGAGGGACTGGCTAAAAAAACTGTTCCCTCCACCCCAATTCCCGTGGAAACCACATGTACTCTGCTATTTTTACACTTTCTCCCAGTCTTTGTAAAACAATTCACTGACAGGCTCTGATTTTGAATTTTGGTGTCAGACTTTTCACAAAATGCAAAAGGGTTTTTCCCAACTTACTGTGCTTTTTTCCTGCTGTTTTGAAAAGGTCTTTCTGGAGAAAGGGAGTTTGGGGAGGTTGGAGACCCAAAACAGCGACCTGGGGGGGAAATACTAAAAGATCACAAAGACACAAACCTACAAAAAACTTATATTTTTTCAAAATCCATTTTAAAAATTCCCAGAAGGGGAAAAAACGTACCCAATCCCTCCATTATCTCCATCTTCATCACGCCCGATTCTGTAGACCGACAATCAGGACCCAAGGGAAACAACTATGTTTGAAAAAGGTCCCTGAAACTTACTCCTATTAGGGAGTGCTACAATCGTTTTAAAACAGATGATGGTGAATTTCGCTCTGACTCCAACCCCTTAGTCTCCAGAACAGAACATTTTGAAAATAAGAGGGCGGAATTTGCTAAATCCACAATTTACGATCGAGCAAAATTGCCCCCCTTGAAGAGGAAGTGAAAAAAATTATCTCCAAAGTTCTAGATCTTGAAGATGCTCCAAAGAAACAATTAAAAGGGCAAGAGGTATTCCCGGGGGTTCAGTCCCAACAGACTCTTCCACAATTTTTTAATTTAGATTAATGGCTTTGTTTCCCCCTGAAGTTTCATTCTAGATAACAAAACCCCGATCTGCTACCAAACCCAAAAACACATTTCCCCTTTTTATAGGGGATTGAAAAAATCCACTTCTTTCGCATAAAAAAATTTCCTTAAAGCCTTTCGGGGAAAAGTTCTGCCCTTTCCAGAGGGGTTTTAAAGGACTCTCAATCACCCCGACCTCTCTGCAGGGCAATCTAAAGAGAAAGAATTGCACCGTTTACCAAGACCCCGGGAGAATGTATTGCATATCCTGGGGGTTCCCGGGAAAAATTATTGTCACCAGGGACAAAACAAATGTCTGCTTCTCCCTGATCTATAAAATTTTTAAAAATTCAGGAAACCTGCTTTGTCACTCAAAAATTTTTCCCACCCGAAAGAAAAGGATAGACCGGGGAATGATCACTCCCACTGGTCAGACAAACCCCAATATTCTAGAACAAGCCCAGATGATTGACCCTTCAATCTGGGATGCCCCCTACTACTGTTCCTTGATAGCTCCTCTTTTTGTTGTCCCTTAGTCTTCTTGAAGGGGGCTTTGCTACATTCTGAAAAGGCTGATGAACTTTCCCCAATACTTTTTCCCAAAAGAGGAAATAATTTATTTTGTAATTTCTTTGCCTGTTATTTGGGTTTTTACTGTTGTTATGTTTTGGCCATGAAAAACTTCTTTTTCTTGTTCCTGTTTTTAAAAACCTTCTTGGGGGGTACATTTTTGTATCTCGTGTGTAGCCCCTCTTCTTGATTCATAATGGTTTTTTAAAATTATCTTTTTAAAATGTAAGGGCCCTTTAAATTTCCCGTACAAAGTATTTTTCTGGAGGATTTTTAAAAATCTAAAGCAAATAGTTTGTGTTCAAGAGCCCCTTTAAATGCTCAGGATTCTGGGGCTAAAAAATAAAAAATTTTCCTTTCTCTTATTTTACTCTCCACGGGTTTAAAAAAAAGGGGGTATCGCCCTTTTTTTAAGGACCGGTGCTTCCCCTTTTTATTAATTAAATTTTTCCCCCAAAACATAGATATATCTCCTGCAATGTGAAAAAATTTTCGATACCTTAACATTTTTCCCCTTTTCGCCCCAAAATACTTGCAGTTATTTTTGTAAAGCCCAAAATATCTAAGGTGGGGGAAATTTTGTAGAGGGGTTTAATCATTTGTGGAGATTTTAATCTATTTAGGAAGGTTGCTTACAGTCTGGGGGTTTTGGGCAAGATATACCCCAATTTTTAAATTATACCAAAAAAATCTACATGCCCCTTGGAGATACAACATCCAATAGATAGACTTCTTTTTATTCTGCCCCCAAAAATTCCTTTCGCGGATTGACTTTTTTTCTTTAGATCGAAAAAAACCTGTGAAAGTGCACAAATGAAATAGGCCTTATCCTTGGGCCGACCACGCTCCTATAAATCTTTCCTTTCAGACCATATGAGAACATCTCCAAAGTTCCTTGGAGATTGAATCGTTTTTTTTAAAATCTGCCCAAATATTCGGAAGTATCGGGGAGCCCTTCAGGAATTTTCAATATTAATTCCCCTTCTCCCCCTTTTCCCTAGAATTTTATGGGGTGCCCCCAAGGCATATATTGAGGTATCTGATAAGTTTCATCTAAAGAAAAAAAAGCGCCATGAATCAGGGTTAATGATCTTGACAACATTAAAAAATTAGATAAAAGTTTCAAAAACTAACCCCCAACCTAGATGTAAAAAGAACTTATTAACCAAAGAAACTTTTACGGAGCCTTTATTTAAAAGAACATGAATACAATTGGGGAAACTAAAAAATTTAATATTTTTAAACCCCAAAGGGGGAAAGACCTACTAAACTTTTGGCGCGCAGAGTTAAAAACCCCTTTAACCCGTTCTAAAAATACCTTATTTTACTCCCGATAAGGGGGGGAAAATTGAACCCCCCAATTATCTCCAATTCCTTTGCGGATTTTACCTTCCCTTTTTAATTTAAGGGAGACCTAATCTCCTTTCCCCTTTGCACAGATCAAATTAACAATTTTCTAAATAAACTGGGTCTTCCGGCTTTTTAATGAAGAAGACCTGGATGCCTGAATTCTCCAATTACTATATGGAATTAAAAAAAAAAACTATTAACTCATCCAAACTTAAAAAAGCACCCGGACCCGATGGTCTTCCAAAGAGTACTACAAAAATTTTTTTAAATCCATTCTTCTTCCCCATATGGTTTCCCTTTTCCAAACAATAATTATAAAGGACTCCCCCTCGAAAAAGCTTCAGCAACGGTGACCCCTACCCAAAACGGGGAAAAACCCTTTAGATTTTGTCACTAAAAAAAAAACCCTATCTTTGTTGAATTGTGATATAAAATTTTTTTTAAATTATTGCCTCCCGGTTAAACGACTCCCCCCAGTTGATTAAAATTGATATGTGGGTTGTGAAAGGTCGGCAAACCAGAGATGGTGTTGTAGGTATTAGCTCTTGCTTTCATTAATTTAATAAAACCCCTTCGGCCCCTTTTTCCTTAGATGCAGAGAAAGCCTTTGACAGAATTAATTGGGATTTATATTAAAAAAAGGTATTAAAAAAAAAGGGCCCCTTCTTGGTGCGATTTACAGTGCAATTAGGCTTGTATACCTCCCCTTGCAGCATATTGTCTCAGGTTTTCTTTCCAGGCCTTTTCCCCCAAATTTTGGTACCCACAAAGGTTCCCTCTTTCTTCCCCCTTTCTTCACGCTTTTTATAGAGCCTCTGGCAGAAATAAACAGAAAATTAAAACCTTTTACCAGGGATGATGCCGCAGGGGGGTCGAAACAAAAATCTCTGTAAGCGGACGACATTTTGATTATTGTCGGGCCCCCGCTTCCCCAATTCCCAAAATTTTCTACATATTTTAGAAGCTTAATAAAGGGCATATTAAACCAAACTTAATAATCTATCCTGATGCCCCTTTTCAGTGAACCCCTTTAGGTCAGCAGACCCCTTTTCCCCTTTTTTTTTATTTGCTCTGAACTTTTTTTTCCTATTTGGTATAAAAAAAATTTTATTCTTACAAAATTAAATTTGTGGTACTTGGGCTTTGTTTTAGAACTATTCAATTGATAGGTTAAATTTTTTTCCTTATCCTGGATCGCAAGGTTAATGTTGTTAAAATGATGCTTTTACCTAAAAAAATTGTATGGATATAGTGTTGCCCTTTTTTGTTTCCCTCCTCGTTTTTTAAACAAACTACAATCCTTTTTTACTAAAATTTTATGGGGGGCAAAGAGGTAAGGAATTTTGCGATATTTGGTTTTCAGTCAAGAAGGGGGGAATGTCTGGCCCAACCTTGCATGTATAATGCACATCATTTTGGATGCCCCCTACTTTCTGTGGAAAAATCCAAACATACATCATGGGCCCAACTTGAAAACGCCCCCGCTACCCCTCACGGTTAGAGACCCTTTTTGCCTTACTTTTTGGTTTTTCTATCCCTAATAGTAACCTACCCCTTCTAAACTTATTTTATCTTGGAACAAATTGTGTGAAGGAATTTATCTAATACCTATTTCAAGACAGTTGTGTCGTTTTTAATTCTTCAGTTTTTATCCCCTCAGTTTCCCTTTATGATTGGATATCTAAGGGGATTATACATTGACCTTCTTTATTCTGAGGCAACTTAACCATTTTTCTGACTTAATCGAATTTCAATATTGCCCAAACTACATTTTTCAAATATCTTCAAATTAGGCATGTTTTGAATGATATTTCAACACTTTTGGGAGGTTTGGGGGGGGGAGTCCATACTGGGGTTTTTTTTGGGAAAACTGTTTCTGATAGGAAAGGGGATTATCCTTTTTTTATAACCAATTGTTATCAGTTACATTTCAATCTCCTCTACTTTTTTTAAAAGGGGAAAAGGAATAAAAAAAATATACAAAATGAGGATTTTGGTGTTTGCAGTGCGACCTCTGTCAAGTTCTCAAGGGTGTGTAAAACCACTTGGGGAAATCAAAGAAAAAACCACCTTGGGGTACCCTTTCACCCCAAAGTATTTTCCATATTTTTCCCCCGGTTTTTCCAATCTTTGTGGAAGCTTGTGGTAGTGAGGGAACCCCTGCATATGTGGTGGTCATGTCCTGTTTTAAAAAGTTGTGGGGAGGTGGAGGGCAATGGCTAAAAAAATTTTTTCCCAAATTTAAATTTTATTCTTCCACAATGGCTTTTCTCGACTTGACCTTAATGATTACATTTGTCTTAAACCAAAATGTCCTTTACCATCTTTTGCTCGCCCCGACTGACCATGCAGCTCCCGGGAAAACGAGAGTTCTTAGCATGCGAAGTTATCAAAAGAGTCAATTTTCCATTTTAAATGTAAACTTGCTTGGGGATTCCCCCACACCCGGTACTGGAATTAAAAAAAAATGGACATTTTGGATGAGTCCCAAGTACTTTGTATTTGGGGTTTAAATTTGTTGTAATTTTCTATTTTTTTTATGAAATGTTTTAGTTTGCTCTTGGGTTTAAATTTTTGTTTTTGAAAAATTCACTCCGCGAGATTCTTATACTCTACTTGGAAAAAAAAAATGTCAATTTTTTATCGAGTGTATTTCATGGCAATTGTTTTAATTTTTGTTCTGTTTTTTTTTCCCTGCATTGGGAAAGGGGTTTTTTTTTGTAAAAAGGGTTTTAATCCCCAATAAAAAATTATGGTTTTAAAAAACGGAAAAAAAGGTGAAGCAACCACTTGGGTGCATTTGGAAATTTCTATTTTAAAAAATCCAAGGGGTGTACCAGAGGTCCACCCCTATCTCATATTGGTGACATAATCCTTTTTTAATATTTTCCTTTTTTTGTGTGGGGTAATGAAATCTCTTTTTAAAATTTTAGGGGAAAGGTAAATAAATACGATTATCAAATACATTCTGCTCCGATTTTGCCTCCTTTCAAGGTTAGAGCAGTTCTTATATACTGCTTGTTTGTGACCACCTCTCCCTGCCCTAGCCCGACCTGGGGCCCCAAAAAAGGTAATTTAATCAATGCTGTGTCTTCAACAGCGTTGAAGTTTATTTATATTTGTTAGTGACAAATTTTTAACCCATTAGAGCTCTGTTGCCGTTTGCACTGCTATAAAAATCCCTTCATCACCAAAGTCCCTTTAATAAGCATGGCTAGGAATAGCAGAGATAGAATGTCAGTCAGTGCTGTAAACTGCCCACAGCCAGTACATGAAGTGAGATCCTGAAGCAAAGGGAAAGAACAGTTTCCATGAAAACAGCCAGTTGTGAAAACCTCTAAACCCCAAGCCTGGTCTTTCAAATTTTAAAAGATGGTTATGAGCCTATCACTTGCCTTAGCGGTCATGTGCCTGAATATTGCATGAGAGTACTGAAGCCACACATGTGAGCCTTGATCAAGACATTATATGTGAGGGACTCACAGGGGACACTAGAGGTCTGGCAATGCTGGAACATTGGCAATAGGAGAGGTAAGTACCTGTACATTTTTTATTGCAGGACAGTATTAAGGCTAAGGCTGAACAGTTTATTAGGTTTAATCCTGGTCTACTCTAAAGAATTGCTATCTCTTCCTTAATGTTTTAACCGTTAAACTGCTGAGCAACATTGTTTGTATTGAGTACCAGTATCAGCTTAGAACTTGGTAAGTGGTGGCAATGTTTCAGTGTGGTTGTGTTTGTATGTTGTGTGGAATGTATTTAGCTGTAATTTATACTAAAATTGTAACCTTAGTAGAAGGTTGACGCAAGACTGAGTGCAAATAAATTAACCCTTTGTAGTCACACCAACAGCAAATGCTGTGGAAGTATGTACAGTACATGGCAGTAATATTAATAATATTTTTACTGTAGGAAGGGTATAAGTCACTGTAATATTGTAACAGTGGTAATTTATGGAAAACACATTATTAGAGATTAGCGAACCCTAAAAAGTTCGAGTTCAAGTAAAACCTCGAGTTTTGAGAAGTTCAGTTCGAAGTTCGAATCGAACTCGAACCGAACTTCGAACTCCATTAAAGTCAGTGGGAGAAGATGTTCTGGTTAATTTTTATACCCATACAGGTGAGGAGAAGCTGCAATTAGCATCCATAACAATAAAATGGATACGTGGAACAACTTAGTGAAGAAAATTTGGCTCTAATAGTCACAGAAAAAAATTCCCAGGCTAAAATATTTCATTCCTTTTAATGGCTAACTGAAAAGATGAGGACAGCTTAGCTATAAGAGGTGCAGCGCTAGCAGCTGCTACGGGGCCCCTTTGACACATAAGAAGACACCGGTATTGGAAATGGCACATGGTAACTGGCAGGAGCCCCCTATCACTTTTTGTACCAGGGCCCAAGAACATGTCATATATGATGACAGCAAGAACATCCCAACGTGGAACATGGAGGTTCAGCTGGCAGGGCTGTGGTTATAGGGGGTGCAGTGATAGCCAGGGCTGCCATCGGTCATCTATTAACCATTTCAGGGTCCAATGCAGCTAAATCAAATTGGGCCCCCACCCATTACTAGTTCCTATTTTTTAACATATCACTGGGCCTTTTTTTGATTAGGGCCCCTGACAGTAGTACTGCCCTATTGGCATCCGTGCCAGTTACCATGTGCCATTTCCAATACCGGTGTCTTCTTATGTGTCATAGGGGCTTCTGGAACACCTCAGAATGCAGGGCACATAGAGGCTGCAACCGCCAGGGGTGCCAATAGGGCAGCACGGGCAGTAATCCTGTTAGGGACCATGATCGAAAAGGGGCCCACAAATCTGTTAAAAAAAATAGTAAGTAGTAATGGGTGGGGGCCCAATTTGATTTGGCTGTATGGGGCCTGAAATGGTTAATAGATGACTTATGGCAGACTGATGACTGATGTCAATAGAGGACTGATTGAATGTGTATTTCACATTGTCAAGAAGACTAGACTAGTTAACTAGTTGGTGACATCGGCAACCAACTTGCCAATGCTTGATTCATGCTTGATTCATTTTGATAAATGTCAAACGATCCACATTCTCAGGGGAAAGACTTATATGTTTGTCACTTATCACCTTGCCAGCTATGCTGAAGGTGCATTCTGAGACAATGCTGGCTGCCGGGCAGGATAAAATTTGTATGGTGTGTTGAGCAAGCTCAGGCCATTCATCCATTTTGGACACCCAGAAACATCAGTGTTGAGCCGCAGGTAGTCATGGATCATGCGCTGAAGGCGGTCTCGGTGTGTCCGAATGCTGCCCTGCCTTGGAGGCATTGGTGAGTTGGTAAAAAACGATTAAAAAGGTTAACTGGTGCGCTTCTGCCTGATGCTGCGGCTACTTGCCATTCTACTGCTGTCACATTGCTGACGTTCCATCGTTACATAGTTACATAGTTTGTAAGGCCGAAAAAAGACAAGACGTCCATCCAGTTCAGCCTGTTGTGCTAAAGTGTTGATCCAGAGGAAGGCAAAAAACCCCTATGAGGTAGAAGTCAATTGTCCTCATTTTAGGGAAAAAATTCCTTCCCAACTCCAATCTGGCAATCAAAATAAATTCCTGGATCAACATCCTTACTCCAGAATCCTATTCATTATAACTTGTTATATTATTACGCTCGAGAAATGCATCCAACCCCTTTTTGAACTCTGTTATTGAATTCACCATGACAATTTCCTCTGGCAGAGAGTTCCACAGTCATCATGCTCCTTACAGTAAAGAAACCCTTTCTATGTTTATGTAGAAACTTTCTTTCCTCAAGACGTAGACGATGCCCCCTTGTTCTTAATACAGTCCTGGGTATAAATAAATCTTGAGAGAGATCTCTATATTGACCTTTAATATATTTAAACAAATTTATTATGTCCTCCCAAAGCTGTCTTTTCTCTAAACTAAATAACCCTAATCTTGCTAATCTTTTTGAGTATTGCAGTCCACCCAGTCCTTTTATTATTTTTGTTGCCCACCTTTGTACCTGTTCAAGCTCTACAATGTCTTTCCTTTGCACAGGTGCCCAAAACTGTACACAATATTCCATGTGTGGTCTAACCATTGACTTTTATAATGGGAGAATAATGTTCTCATCTATGCCCCTTTTAATACACCCCATAATCCTATTTGCCTTGGCAGCTGCTGCCTGACACTGGCTGCTACAATTAAGTTTACTGTCCAGAAGGATTCCCAAGTCCTTCTCCATGTCACTTTTACCCAGCGTTTTTCCATTTAGCATGTAGTCATGTAATGGATTTTTCCTCCCCATGTGCATAACCTTGCATTTATCTGTGTTAAACCTCATTTGAAAGACAATTTAAAGAGGAAAAATTGGTCCTAAAAAATAACTTATTAAATATATTAAAGTATATCATAATCTATCTAAAAAAAAACTCACAAAAAACTGTGGGAGGCAAACAACAACCACATGAGTGGGACCAGAGTGATATACAAAACCTGGCCCTGTAAACCTAATATACCCCTACCTAACTAGGAAAGATACAGGATAATCGCCCCGATAAGGGCGTTCCTGTCCGCAGCCTTGCCCTAATTCAAAAACACCCTGTTATTCCTCATGGTCCCGTCCCAACATGTTTCAATCATCCATATCATCATCAGGGGACAGTCTGGAAAGATATAAGTGGACCAAGTGTCTAGGTATAGTAACAAATAAATGGCTGCAATAATGCGAGGCACGAGAATTAGAGGGTAGATAAATACCTGATGGTAGTTACTGATGCAGAAACAACATGACATGCCGTGTTTACATAACAAAAAAGGACACTACCTTATGTTTCATCAGCATAATGCCGCCTTGTAGGTTTGTCATGTAAACCAGCAAGACCACCAGGTATTTAATTTCAGAACTGTAAGTCATCTCCCGCCCTGTAAGGGCATGACAGCGTCTCACACACAGCTGACGCTGTCATGCCCTTACAGGGCGGGAGATGACTTACAGTTCTGCAATACTGTAAGTCTGGTGGTCTGGTGGTCTTGCTGGTTTACATGACAAACCTACAAGGCGGCATTACGCTGACGAAACGTAAGGCAGTGTCCTTTTTTGTTATGTGAACACGGCATGTCATGTTGTTTCTGCATCAGTAATTACCATCAGGTATTTATCTACCCTCTAATTCTTGTGCCTCGCATTATTGCAGCCATTTATTTGTTACTATACCCAGACACTTGGTCCACTTATATCTTTCCAGACTGTCCCCTGATGATGTTATGGATGATTGAAACATGTTGGGACGGGACCATGAGGAATAACAGGGTGTTTTTGAATTAGGGCAAGGCTGCAGACAGGAACGCCCTTATCGGGGCGATTATCCTGTATCTCTCTTAGTTAGGTAGGGGTATATTAGGTTTACAGGGCCAGGTTTTGTATATCACTCTGGTCCCACCCATGTGGTTGTTGTTTGCCTCCCACAGTTTTTTGTGAGTTTTTTGAGATAGATTATGATATATTTTAATATATTTAATAAAAGTTATTTTTTAGGACCGATTTTTTCCTCTTTAAATTGTCTTTCATATACGCTGGTCAAGAGGTTTTGGTACTATTGGTAGGGATCTGCTAGGTACATTTGTTCTTGTGATTAAACCTCATTTGCCATTTCTCTGCCAAGACCTCCAATTTATCCAGATCCCTTTGTAATAACACATTATCCTCTGTGTTGATTGCTTTACAGAACTTAGTATCATCATCAAAGATCGACAGTAGAATGGGAAGAAGACGCAACAGATGTCTCGAGTTGGTCAATGAGCACTGTCTCAAATTCCTGCATTCTACTGTCAATTTGTGTGGGTGAAAGGAAAGTGCTCACTTTTGATTTGTAACGTGGATCAAGGAGGCCACCCAGTAATCGTTGTTCATTTGATTGCCCCGATGCATGGGTCATATTGCAGGTAATGTAGCATCCAATCACTCATGTGTGAGATGCGGCCAGGAACTCCCAAGCCTTGGAATCAAGGGGCACTAACCATATCTTCCTCATCTTCTTCTTCCTCCTCCTCCTGAAATCTGTGCCAACCTCTTACCACCGAAGGGTAATCGCTACCGGTGATGTCCACCCCTGCCTCCTCATCCTCCCCCACTTCCTCGTCCTGACCATCACCGGAGGCCTGGTTAGTGTCATGCCCAGCTCCCTTGAGCTGAACTGCTGTCCTGCACCTGTCCTGGACCTCGAACCACCGCCTAAAGAAGACCTATATAATTGGGAAACAGTCGGGCCTGCTACATCCAACGGTGAGTAAGGCTCTGTGTCCGCCTCATCCTCCTCCATCACTGCTGAGACCTGCTGCCACAGAGAGTCTGACGCTTGTTCGAGTAAAGATATGACCACAATGGTCATGCTGACAATGCCATCGTCCTGACTGACCATTTTGATTGCGTCTTCAAAACTGTCAAGGATGTTGCGGAGATCCTTCACCTGCCTCTGCTCTCTGTGGCTCAACACCCCGAGGTCCGCACCACTGCTCGTCAGGCCATGTGACACTTCACACTGCATAATGGCATTACGCTGCTGCCACAATCACTGGAGCATGTGGAGGGTGGAATTCCAGCATATTACCACGTCAACAATGAAACAGTTGATGCGGAGGCCAAGATGACACTACAATGCTGCCAGTCATGCTGAAGCAGGGTACGGACACCGGAAGTGTGAGCTAAGACCTCAAGCCTTCCTCAGCAGACAGTTAAGACCTGGGTAGCGCTTGAGAAATTTCTGCATAACCAGGCAAGGGATATGCGTAAGTCTACCAATCCTAAGGACGGCAAGGAGATTTCTCCCATTGTCGCACACCACATTGCCCGGCGCCAGGTTCTTAGCACTCAGCCACTGGTTGGTCTGAGTGTGCAGAGCCATCCACAGCTCTTGACCTGTGTGTTGACGGTCTCCAAGACAGATTAATTTCAGAATGGCCTGGTTTCTCTTGGCACGTGACGCTACCTGTCGAGGTTGGGGATCTGAACTCTACTCCTTTCCAGCAGTGTGCAAGAGTGTCCGCCAAGCCCGAGACCCATCACCAGAGGCACAGTCATCCACCCAACCCAGTGAGCAGTCATTGAGATGTAACACCCTTGACCGTGCTTACTAGTCCATGTGTCTGTAGTGAGATGGACTTTGGTGGACACAGATGCAGCCAACGTGCTGGAGATCTTTTCTGCAACGTGGCAGGCCAGGGCAGGGACAGCTTTTCTGGCAAAGAAATGCCTGCTCGGCATCTGATATTGGGGGCATGCCAGGGCCATGATGTGGTGGAACCCATCTGTGTCCACCAGTTGGAAAGACAACATTTCTAAGGCCAAAAGCCTTGCACTGCCGACATTCAGGCTTTTGGCTTTTTGATGGTGAAAGCATTTCTTCTGCTCCCACACCTGGAACACAGAAGTCTGGCTGGTGGACTGACTGCTGTACGGCGTGCCGGTCAGACTGGTGGAAGGGGAAGGTGTAGACTGTGTTGCTGGTGGTGGGAATCGGACTACAGTGTCTGGGACTGGGTATGGTGCTTGCTGATGCTGCTCCAGCACATCGGCAACAGAGGACCACTTGGGCTTGAAAGTGGCAGAGGCAGAAGATGTCACGGTGGTTGAAAACCCAGGACCTGTGTGGCCTTTTTTCTCCAAGTGATTCTACCATAGAAATTCATGCTTTATATTCATTTGCCTGTTCATGCTGGTGTTGGTTAAATTCTTTAGATTTTGATGCGTTGAAAGCAAAGCCGGCATATGATTGAGGCTTGATCATAAAAAGCCCAGGCTTCACAGGTCCAGCTGCAATACACTGTGGGCGACATGTATGAAGCTCGCCACGTTGGAGCGCATGTTTTTTGAGCGCTCGAACGTGAAAGCTGCACCTCATGTATGTCGGCGCCCGAGGTGCGCTCCTACATGCGGTGTAAAGTCCACCACGCCTCGCCAGTGTGTGAGGTGCAGTGCGGGACTTAGGCGCAGAAGGGACTGCGTCTAACATGTATTCCGAATCGAGACAGGCTGGAAATGAGTGAAAAATCATTAAACAGGTCCGTGCGGCATGGAGTATGAATCAAAAAAGCGTTTTATTACATGTAAAACATTATCAGAAAAAGAGCTCAAACCTTCTAAAAAAATACATAAATAAAATCATTTTCCAAAAATCAAGAACGGCGCAACATCAGGAATTGGAATATTGGAAATTGCCGGGAAATACAGTAATTCAAATTTTGTAAGCTCTTCTCATTGGTCGGCAGAAATCAGCCAATCAGAATAGGAGCGACAGTGACCCACTAAAACCTATGGAGAAGTATTGACCAATCAAATTCAAAGGCGGAACAGTTCAAAATACAGTAAAAGTGCAGAAAAGAGCTGATTGGTTGAGCTTGCGGGGGCTTGGCTATCCCGGCCATTCAGAGCATGAGCTACTTTCTCCCATTGTAGTCTATGGACAGATCGGGGCACTGAAATCTCAGCGCCGTGAGGCATGGAGTATTAGTAAATAAATTGTTTTTATTAAGTGTAAAACATTTTCTTTAAAAGAGGTAAAACCTTCTATAAACATACAGAAATAAAATCACTAACAACACTTTTGTCGCCGAGACCGGCGCAACATCGGGAATTGGGATATTCGAAATTGCCGGGAAATACAGTAATTCAAATTCTGTAAGTGCTTCTCATTGGTCGGCATAAACCAGCCAATCAGAATAGGAGCGACAGGGTCCCATTATAACGTATGGTGAAATATTGACCAATCACATGAAAAGGCGGGACAGTTAAAAATACAATAAAAAAGCCAGAAAAGAGCTGATTGGTTGAGCTAGCGGGGGCTTGGCTATCTCTGCCAATCAGAGCGCGAGCTACTTTGTCCCATTGTAGTCTATGGCCAGATCGGGGCAATGAAATCTCGGCTCTCAGCGGCGGGCGGCATGGAGTATGATTAAAAAAATCGTTTTTATTAGGTGTAAAATATCTGAAAAAGAGCTGAAATCTTCTATAAACATAAATCAATCAAATCACTAACAACGCGTTTGTCGCCGAGACCGTCGCTACATCGGGAATTGGGATATAGAGAATTGCCGGGAAATACAGTAATTCAAATTCTGTAAGCTCTTCTCATTGGTCGGCAGAAACCAGCCAATCAGAATAGGAGCGACAGTGAACCATTATAACCTATGGAGAAGTATGGACCAATCAAATTCAAAGGCGGGACAGTTCAAAATACAGTTAAAAGGCAGAAAAGAGCTGATTGGTTGAGCCCAGACGGCAGATATGAATCCAACAATCATATGTAGTGCGTCTATTTTGAGTGGAGAAAGAAGGGCGCGATAGAAGGACGCCCTAAAAGTTATTACTGTCTAAGGGAAATATTCTAGTACTGTGATGGGTTGAGGGGAAGAGGGGCTCGTCCTGCTTAGCCAATCAGCGGGTGAGCTACCTTCTCATAGAGTTCTATGGGGAAAAGAAATGCAGAGCGAGCTCTGTTTGTGATTGGCTAAGTTAAAAGAGGCGCGGTTATTTGGACCAATGGGAGAGCGAGCGACGCTCTCATGGGTTTTCTAATGCAATCTATAATAAAACTGTACATGGCAGAAATCAAATGATAACACTCATTAAGTTGTACCGATGTGTATATAAAATGAACAGTGATATGGGGGTAACGAAAATAAAGAAATAAAAATTAATCCAATGAGTTCATATTTATTTCTTTATTTTCGTTAGCCAATGAACAATAATATGGGTGTAACGAAAATAAAGAAATAAAAATTAATTCATTGAATTCATTTTTATTTGTTTATTTTCGTTACCCCCCCTATTATTGTTCATTTTATATACACAAAAACTTTTTTTTTTATTCATACTCCATGCCTCACAGAGCTGAGAGCAGAGATGGATTTCTTTTGCGATCTTCTATATGTTTCCTCTCATGTTACGTTCTCGCTTCACTTCGCCTCCTCCGGCTCATTTAGACCAACTAGGTCTGCCTGTCGGAGCTGGCGAGCGCTGCAATGCGCCGCACTTTGCTGAGCCGCGATCATACATGCCTCGGAGTATTCGAATGAGCCGCGTCCCGCTCCAGAACGTCCACACCACGCCCATTACACACCCCTTCATGTTAGGCGCAGCCGAAAGTGGCGAAGGCTGCGCCTAACATCGCATCCCTGCGTCCGACAGGGGATTCGGATCGGTGAGCCGCAGTTTTCGCCAGAACACTGGCGCAACTCCCGTTCATACATGTCGCCCTGTGTGTTTCGGGAGCTCGTATTGATCAGCGTGGGTGCTTTAATATGGAGGGTTTTTGGTTTATTTTTTTACACTTTTTTTGGGCAGAAATGTACAGCATTAACTGCTTTGCCTTTCTGCACAAAAACACATCCAAAAACAAGTAGAAAACAAACCAAAAACGCACCCTATGAGTTCCTACAGTATATGAACAATACACTACAGTGGTGGCATATTAACATGGTAGAAATAATAAAAAATCCTTGGTTTCTTCCTCGCTAAATATTCTAGTTGTGCCTAGTCTACCACACAATTGTTTGCATTTCTGTTGAAGTGGTGAGAGGACTGCTGTAGGTTTCATATTTACAATGTAAAGCAGTTTTGAATAAATGCAGAAATATAGCATCTTTATATGTGAATAGGACAATACTGATGGTAGTTATTCCTGAGGAGCTTATACTTTTTAAACACACTCAGGCCCAGACAGTATGCAATTTGATGTCACTGCATGTACAATGTTTAAAATGTGGCCCTGCTATCTAGCAGTAAACTGCAGTAGACCCTCAGGATACAATGGTCTCAGGATACAATCGTCTTGTCTGGGACAGTGTATCTTTAAACTACACTCACCATACAATGTTCCAGACAGTGCCGATCTGAGGCTCATGTGATCGTCTGGAAGATCCAACCAAGTATCAAACAATTTACTTGTAAAACATCTGTATTAGTCACGTGTATACAGTGACTGGTGGTCTAGTAGTGCCTCTCTACTGTATAGTGTAGTACTATATGTTTTGTACTGCTCTTTACATGTGCCAGGAAGAATGGCTTCTTTGTAAGGAAATGGTTATTTATAAGGATGTGCTTTATCAGTATTATTTATCTACTGCATTTTCTTTAATCTTCGTTTTCATGTTGGGGTTGATATTTTGGAGGCTTTGTAATCAATCACCAGTTTTCCATAAAGTAATAGTTTCAACATACAATGGTCATCTGAGAACTAGTTAATATTGTATGATGAGGGACCTCTGTATTAATATAGTGGTATTTGTTAGCACCTGATTGTTACAACTACAGAAGCAATTGTATGCATTGCAGTATGCAGGCACAATCAAATTCAGATAGCCCCTGCTGGGAGGTGACTTTTACTGGATTTTACTGGATTTTTTGGAAAATACCATAACACAATTATCTAATATAAGTAGATGACTCCAAGACACAGCTGCACTAATGCTAATTTTCCAGGTGGCTGTGCATATATAAACTAGCGTGGAGAAATTAGGTGCAGCTTCCTTGTGTCCTCTTTTCTAGAGAGTCAGAAAAAGAAATCCGGATCTCATATTCTCCTATATATAGGCTTAACCTATGGCACCATATTTTCTGTACCTACAGTCACTAAAGTGTGAATTTTGTGCTGATGTTTGCAATAACCAAGTAAGAACACAAAAACTTTAGTACCGCTTTGGTGCCTCACAGTATATCTGATAATTAGTTTTTAATTGTTCTGTAACTTATTTTTCACATTTAATAGCTTAACTATTTTTCTTGTGATATATTTTGTGAGATAACTAGAGCAGCATGCTAATCATAAGTGTATTTAACAAAGCTGCCACAAGATGGCAGGCATGCCAAGGATTTACTGTGTTGCCATCTAAAGACATGTGTGCATCGTTTTGCTCCACATTATTATAAACACCTAGGGCCACATGCATGGGCGTAACTACCGGGGTTTCGGACTGGCCCACAGGGGAATAGGGGAATCCCCTGTCGGACCCCTGAGCATGGTAGAACTAAAGTTGTTTTTTAACTCAATATACTTTCTCAGAAGAAGAAAATAGGCACAGAAAGAGAGGCAAAAAGCAAGATACAGAGCATAGGAGGAATCTACAGTCATTTACAGAAGCTATAGGTTGGGCCCCTAAAATAAACTCCACTGGTGAGCCCATAAAAACTCAATTGGTGGGCCCCTAGTGTCAACTGCACCTGTGGGCCCTAGACATCCCAATCCGAAATTGCCCGAGGCCCCTGCTCTTAGGGGGCCCGGCATCTGCTACCCCGGTGGTCGGCTCCTGCGCCCGCCGGCAGTGAACATACTAGTTCACTGCTGGCGGACGCGGAGCTGCGGAGCCCGGCGCTTCCTACCTCTGAATGCCTAGGCCCTCCGGCCCGAGAGCTCAAAGGCAGGACTGGCCGGTATTAGCAGAGCAGAGCGGCTCCGCTCTGCTAATCAGCCTGCGCTGAGCACAGAGACTGCCCGGGAGCAGAGCTGCGAGGGAGCGAAAGACAGGTGAGTGAGTGATTTCTTATTTTTTTAATATTAATGAAGCCCCCTGTCTGCCTATATATTGGTCCCTATAGCCCTGCCTGCCTATATACTGGTCCCTATAGCCCTGCCTGCCTATATATTGGTCCCTATAGCCCTGCCTGCCTATATATTGGTCCCTATAGCCCTGCCTGCCTATATATTGGTCCCTATAGCCCTGCCTGCCTATATATTAGCCCCTATAGCCCTGCCTGCCCGTATAGTGGTCCCTATAGCCCCGCCTGCCTATATATTGGTCCCTATAGCCCTGCCTGCCTATATAGTGGTCCCTATAGCCCTGCCTGCCTATATAGTGGTCCCTATAGCCCCACCTGCCTATATATTGGTCCCTAAAGCCCTGCCTGCCTATATATTGGTCCCTATAGCCTTAACTGCCTATATATTGGTCCCTATAGCCTTGTCTGCCTATATATTGGCCCCTATAGCCCTGTCTGCCTATATATTGGCCCCTATAGCCCTGCCTGCCTATATCTACTCCTTATAGCTCTACCTGCATATATATAGCCTCTATAGCCCCCCAAAAGCCCTGTCTGCCTATATATAGCCCCTATAACCTCCAAAGCCCTGCCTGCCTATATATAGCCCCTATAACCTTTCCTGCCAATATATAGCCCCTGTAGCCTCCCCAAAGCCCTGCCTGCCTATATATCAGGGCTGTGGAGTGGGCAAGCCAAAGCCCCGACTCCGACTCCTCAATTTCCCAAACCTCCGACTCCGACTCCCGTCTCCGACTCTGACTCCAACTCCTGACTCCCTCATACACGGCGCATGTTTAAGTGATAACTTTACTGTAGTAAAATGGTAACATCAGGCTTTTTATCACCTTATGATACAATAATCAAGCTATTTAGGTAGAACAGACACTGACAAGCAAAAGGGTAACAATGTTTTGATCTTTTGAACACTTTTTGGTAAAGTTGAAGAAAAAGCTGTATTTGGATCCAAGTCCAGTCTGCACCAACATTGGGAATGTGTAGAAGAGACCTGGGATCAGATTTTGGTCAAGATATGCTTTAATCTTATTCAGAGCCCAGAATGATTCAGACAGTGCTGAAAACCAAAGGTGGATTTCCCAAATACTAACAAAATAATACAAATTTACATTTAGATTTTTAGGAGCAAAACAGTAACAATGCAGTTACAGGAAAGAATCTGCAAAACCATGCAGATGCTAAATACTTGCAAGCCAAATTTATGTATAAGATAGGTAAGATGACTGTATATAAAATTACAGTAGCCTCATATACAAAGCCGTGGTGGATGCCGAGATATGGAGCCTGAAAGTCACAAGTTCAAAACATTGTTACCATTTTGCTTGTCAGTGTAAAATACAGTCGTATGAAAAAGTTTGGGCACCCCTATTAATCTAAATCATTTTTAGTTCTAAATATTTGGGTGTTTGCAACAGCCATTTTAATTTGATATATCTAATAACTAATATTGCACATTTTGTGTTAGTACAATAAACCTCATTTCAATCCGGAAATATTACTGTGTCCATCAGTTATTAGATATATCAAATTGAAATGGCTGTTGCAAACACCCAAATATTTAGAACTAAAAATGATTTAGATTAATAGGGGTGCCCAAACTTTTTCATAAGACTGTATATTTATTGGATATGACTTTTGAACAAACAAAAATTGTAAATATGCAAAACACTGCAGGAACATTTGTGGAGTCTCTGAATTTGTTCTGAGAAATAGTATTGCCTCCATCAGATCATCAGATCCTGCATACATGACCTCACATCTGATCTCATTATTTCCAGGCTAGAGAACGGCCTCTCTACACTAACTTGGGTTGGGGGCAAGCAGTGACCACAGGGGCAACATCTCTAACAATGTCAGGGTATAAAGGAATTGCCTCAGCCACAGTCAGTTTTGATGAATGGTTGAACTCCTCTACTTCTTTGAAAGCAGGTGAAAAATGTTGCTGAAATCTGCCATGGGAGCAAAATCTTTTACCCTGTGGCAGTGCTTTGCCTGCTCCATGTCATCACTTACACTCCTCATGTGATGAGGCTGAAGATATGGGAGCAGTAGCAAGGGCAAGACCCAATTCCTCTTACTCTTTACACTGCATCGAACTAACTGTACCAATTTATTATATATTTTGGGAGTCTGAGTCGGTCCATTTTATGACGACTCCGACTCCTGCAAAATAGGCACCGACTCCACAGCCCTGCTATATATAGCCCTTATAGCCTACCCTATGCCCTTCCTGCCTATATATGGCCACTATAGCCTATCCAAAGCCCCGCCTGCCTCCAGATAGGGTGACATGTATGAAGATCAGCGCGTCGGAGCGCCCGTTTTCGAGCGCTCGAACGTGAAAGCTGCGCCTCATGTGTGTCGGCACCCGAGGTGCGTTCATACATGCCGTGTAAAGTCCCCTGCGCCTCGCCAGTGTGTGAGGCGCAGTGCGTGACTTAGGCGCAGAAGGGACTTCGTCTAAGATTCACCGCCCGAGGAGGTGCGCTCATACATGCGGTGAAAAGTTACCTGCGCCTCGCCAGTGTGTGAGGCGCAGTGCGGGACTTAGGCGCAGAAGGACTGCACCTAACATGTATTCCGATTCGAGACAGGCTGGAAAACAGCGAGAAATCATTAGACATGTTAGTGAATAGCAAAAAGAGTTGTCTTTCAAATGAATGAATGAATGAATAAATAGAAAAATCAAAGCTGTCTAAAATCGATTTAATGTATTGAAAATGTTGATCATTTAAAATCAAAGAGAAAATATATAAGATTGCTAAAGAAATAAATATCAGCTCTCAGCTCCGTGAGGCATGGAGTATGAATCAAAAAAATCATTTTTATTAGGTGTAAAACATTATCTGAAAAAGAGCTCAAACCTTCTAAAAAAAATACATAAATAAAATCACTAACAAAAAATCAATAACAGCGCAACATCCGGAATTGGGATATTGGAAATTGCCGGGAAATACAGTAATTCAAATTCTGTAAGCACTTCTCATTGGTCAGCAAAAACCAGCCAATCAGAATAGGAGCGATAGTGAACATTATAAGCTATTGAGTAGTATTGACCAATCAAATGAAAAGGTGGGACAGTTCAAAATACAGTAAAAGAGGCATAAAGAGCTGATTGGTTGAGACCAGGCGGCAGATATGAATCCACCAATCATATGTAGTGCGTCGATTTTGAGTGTAGCAAGAAGGGCGCGATAGAAGGACGCCCTAAAAGTTATTACTGTCTATGGGAAATATTCTAGTACTGTGATTGGTTGGGGAGAAGAGGGGCTCGTCCTGCTTAACCAATCAGCGGGTGAGCTACTTATCTCATAGACTTCTATGGGTAAAAGAAATGCAGAGCGAGCTCTGTTTGTGATTGGCTAAGTTAAAAGAGGCGCGATTTTTTTGGGCCAATAGGAGAGCGAGCGACGCTCTTATGGGTGCAATCTATAATAAACCTGTACATGGCAGAAATCAAATGATAAGACTCACGAAGTTGTACCGATGTGTATATAAAATGAACAATAATATGGGGCTAACGAAATTAAAGAAATAAAAATGAATTTATTGAATTAATATTTATTATTTTATTTTCGTTACACCCATATTATTGTTCATTTTATATACACATCGGCACAACTTCGTGAGTCTTATCATTTGATTTCTGCCATCTACAGTTTTATTATAGATTGCATTAGAAAACCCATAAGAGCATCGCTCGCTCTCCCATTGGCCCAAATAATCTCGCCTCTTTTAACTTAGCCAATCACAAACAGAGCTCGCTCTGCATTTCTTTTCCCCATAGAACGCTATGAGATAACTAGCTCACCCGCTGATTGGCTAAGCAGGACAAGCCCCTCTTCCCCCCAACCAATCACAGTACTAGAATATTTCCCATAGACAGTAATAACTTTTAGGGCGCCCTTCTATAGCGCCCTTCTTGATCCACTCATAATAGACGCACTGCATATGATTGGTGGATTCATATCTGCCGCCTGGTCTCAACCAATCAGCTCTTTTCTGCCTTTGTTACTGTATTTTGAACTGTCCCGCCTTTTCATGTGATTGGTCAATACTTCTCCATAGGTTATAATGGTTCACTGTCGCTCCTATTCTGATTGGCTGGTTTATGCCGACCAATGAGAAACGCTTACAGAATTTGAATTACTGTATGTCCCGACAATTTCCAATATCCCAATTCCTGATGTAGCGCCGGTCCCGCCGACAAAAGTGTTGTTAGGGCTTTGATTGATGTATGTTTTTAGAAGGTTTCAGCTCTTTTTCAGATAATATTTTACACCTAATGAAAACGATTTTTTTAATCATACTCCATGCCGTACGGCGCTGAGAGACGAGATTTAATTGCCCCGATCTCTCCATATACTACAATGGGACAAAGTAGCTCGCACTCTGATTGGCCGGGATAGCCAAGCTCCCGCTAGCTCAACCAATCAGCTCTTTTCTGCATTTTTTTATGTATTTTGAACTGTCCTGCCTTTTCATGTGATTGGTCAATACTTCTCCCTAGGTTATGGGTCACTGTCGCTCCTATTCTGATTGGCTGGTTTCTGCTGATCAATGAGAAGCGCTTACAGAATTTGAATTACTATATTTCCCGGCAAATTTCTATATCACAATTCCTGATGTTGCGCCAGTGACGGCGACAATTGCGTTGTTAGGGATTTGATTGAAGTATGTTTTTAGAAGGTTTTAGCTCTTTTTCAGATAATGTTTTACACCTAATAAAAACGATTTTTGGAATCATACTCCAGGCCTCACGGAGCTGAGAGCTCAGATGTATTTCTTTTGAGATCTTATATATTTTTGCTCTAATTTTAAATGATCCACTTTTTCAATACATTTAATCATTTTTCGAAAACTTTGATATTTATCTTTATTAATGAAATAATTTTAGAGACAACTCTTTTTTATTAGTGTACTGTTGTAACAGTCGACCTAGAGCACATTTTGCCCCATTCCATTACGTTCTCGCTTCACTTCTCCTCCTCCGACTGACGTAGACCACATTCAACTAGGTCTGCCTGTCGGAGCTGGCGAGCGCTGCAATGCGCCTCACTTTGCCGACCGGCATTCATGCATGCCTCGGAGTATTCGAAAGTGCCGCGTCCCGCCCCAGAACGCCCACACCGCGCCCTTTGTACGCCCCTTCATGTTAGGCGCAGCCGAAAGTGGCGAAGGTTGCGCCTAACATCGCATCCCTGCGTCCGACAGGGGATTCGGATCGGTGAGTCGCAGTTTGTCAGAAAAAAGGCGCAACTCCCGATCATACATGTCGCCCATAGTCTCTATAGCCTCCTCAAAGACCTGCCTGCCTACATATAGGCAGGCAGGAATGTTAGTGAATATCAAAAAGAGTTGTCTTTCAAATGAATGAATGAATAAAAAGAAAAATCAAAGCTGTCTACAAGCGATTAAATGTATTGAAAAAGTTGATCATTTAAAATCAAAGAGAAAATATATAAGATTGCTAAAGAAATAAATATCAGCTCTCAGCTCCGTGAGGCATGGAGTATGAATCAAAAAAATCATTTTTATTAGGTGTAAAACATTATCTGAAAAAGAGCTCAAACCTTCTAAAAAAATACATAAATAAAATCACTAACAAAACCCTATGCCCTGCCTGCCTATATATAGCCTATATATAGCCTACACTATTCCCTGCCTGCCTGTATGGGGCCCCTATAACCTACCCTAAGCCCTGTCTACCTCTGTGGGGCCCCTATAGACTACGCTATGCCCTGCCTACCTCTATGGGGCCCCTATAGCCTACCCTAAGCCCTGTCTTCCTACATATATGGCCCCTATAGCTACCTAAACTCTGCCTTCCTACCTATATGGCCCCTATACCCTGCCTGTCTATCTATATGCGGCCCTATAGCTACCTAAACCCTGGATGCAGAACAAAATGGAAAGTCAACGACTCGTTAGAGAAACGTCACCTGTGAGTCACAAGATGTAACAACACTTTAGTCACATATGTCTGCCAGGGCTGTATTTATAGGTCATGCTGCCCTAGGCACTAAACTGAATATGCCCCAATTTGCATCACCACGCCCCTTTCACATCATGCCACACCCCTTTACAAAAGCCACACCCACTATGACCATGTAACGGCTCTAGAAAA